>ML807804.1:83283-106416 GCA_009831015.1 Picea engelmannii
CTTAACGGCCATTGATCCGTGGCTTAACACCCGATTGGTCCATGATCTCTATTTAAAGAGCATGGAGGGTCATTTGCCGATGATCGATTGTGAGAAACTCTCTTGTAAAATCTCTCTGTAATCTTTTTTTTTGCATTAATAAATTGCTCCAAGTGGCCGTGTTGACTGGGGCCGTGGATGTTTCACCGTAGGGGTTTTACCACGTGAAAACATCGGTGTGTTAATCTTTGATCTGGTTATGTGAGTGGTTACTGAAGGTGTTCGTCCTCTGTTGGAATACCTGTGTTGTCGAACACATTGGATTGGAAATTCCTGGTCAATCCCGTTGGATAGGCTTTTTTCCTTATCTGAATCGCTAAACAATAGTGGGATGTTGTGATGCTGTGACACGGACATCGTAAACTTGGTTTTCCCCTCCCTCCCTTCTAGTTGTCAAACCCATAAGAATAAAATCACATGAAACTCCATGGGAGTAAGCCAGAGACAAACGAACAGTGATTGTAATTGTTTTTGAAAACAATGGACATACAAGGTTGAAAAAGAAACATGGAAGCCCCCACCTGGGCTTGGAGTGGGTGAAGCATAGCACACGTGGAGAGATGAATCATCCATCACTGATATATAATTTTCGGGAAGCCACAGTTGAAGGTTAAAAAGCACAGACAAGGGACTTTCAGTGGTGGATCCCTCAGATGCCAACATGCAATTACACCCCAGTTGAAACCACTTCACAGAACTGTTGGTTTCCTCTTATCTGATCATGTGAAAACCTTCAAAATCCCTCTAACAATACCATCTCGGAGTTAGAAGGCCCATTGCGTGTTGATGGAAACTGAGGGGATCCAACAAAGGACGCGACATAGGCACAAGCATAAATGGGAGTGGGACCATTGACATCAAAGCTAGCATCCTCACCTGTTCGAAAGAAAGTTGTAAGATATATTTCCCCCCGCGGTATCTCCAGCCAAGAAACAATGCTCTAGGTCTACGTGATGCGAGAGCCACTGTTATTGTCTCTTGCACATACTTCTTTATCCCAAGTCATCAAAACAATTTTAAAACCTGCATCATTGATGGACACTCCTGGGTTTTGAAGCTCTTCACTCGTCCACATATCGTCCACCCACATATCATCCAACAGAAGAAGAAATTTTCTATTCTTTAAATAAGAGCACAACCTCTATGTTTTCCCTTCAAAATTGGATTTATCTGGAAGTTTCAAGGATAATCTATCGGCAACAGAATCTTGTAGATCTAAGATATGGTTTTTGGAGACTATTATCTTTATGATGAGCTCAAATGAATTCCTCACCTTCTCGTTGTTGTTGATGGCATTAAGCAGCAAAGTCTTACCAACGCCCCCCATGCCATGGAGACCAACAAATCAAAATTTTCTACCTTTATCGGCCAACCATATCTCAACATGCTCCATCTGTGCAGATCACTTCGAGTTTGCAACAAAATTAGATTCGGGGTTCAGAATGAGTACCTGGGGGCGTGGGGTAGGGTCCCTGTTAATTTTTTTTTATTAAATAAAGTACCAAGGCAAGTGTTTTTCATCCCTAGGCGCCTAAGGAGTGAGAGAGCATTTTCGAGCAGCAAGAGAGAAACCATTTCTAAGAGCTAGGGCATGCATCCTAAGGCAACAAACTAGCATAGAAATAGAGGCAACAAGGACAACATTGAAGGCAGGCCGTACTGTACGAATTGAGCAGGCCATATAGCAAGAAGAGCATTCACAGAAATCGAGGCAAGGTACAGTCTAGCAGAAAAGGATGTATTGTATGGATTTTCGAATTCCGTACAACAGGAAAAAAGGGCACACAAATCGAGGCAAAAGTAGTAGTAGTAATTTGAGCAGTAGTAGTGAAAGTGGAAAAGTCTCTGTCCTCATATGGTGATGACTCTCTCTCATCTACAGCAAATGAGGATGGTTTGACTTGACCCGCCTCTAAGGACTGTGTATAGTCATACATAATTTGTTTTTGTCCATCAACCTCCAATGTTGATGTAGTTTGAGGAGTGGAGAATTTTGTTCTTGGTCTCTTTGTTATTTTTGTAAATACTTGCTCCTCCCGTTGACTACTCTGTTCATTCTTTTTATTGAGCTTCTTAGCCATGGCTCTAGTGATTCTCCTTTGGTATGTGATTGTTTGCTTTGCAGGTCCTTCTATTTTTGATTTTCTTTTTCCCATAGAAGTTGTTTCCTGTAATTTACTTGGGTGAATAGAGTCATTAATCTCCTCTTCTTCAGATTTGCTTGAAGTATCTTCTCTAATGAAGTATCTTCTCTAATGGTTTCGTCTGTAAAACCATTGCCAGCAAGATATCGCTCCCAAGTTGTATCATTCCTATGTAGTTCATATAATACAATCATCTTTATTTAGCCATGGTGATAGAGAATTCTATCTTCATTCCTAGGCTGCTTTTGAATGGATTTAGCCATCTTTGTCAAACTGCTGAGTAAATAATAGGGCATATTAATAGGTTTTTCGTTCTTTAAATGCAAGAGGAGGCATATATGATATAAGAACATGAGACTGTAATTCCCTTCACAAGTTATATACTTTTGAATGAGAAAAACCAAATCCTTCCAAGGATCTTTCAACGAACTTCTTGGAACACCAGTTGCCCAATTAGGTTTCTGCCTAGACCTGCTAAGAAAGGGAGTCCAAGATTTTTCTTCAATTGCTTTCCTTTTAAACCACTTCTCTCTTTGCTGGGGCAGACCAATAACCTGTGATAATGAGTTTTCAGAGATATGAATTGTTAGGTTATCTACCTGACCGCATTCTCCATCAAATGACTCGGCAAAAACCCTTGTAACCTCAACATTATGGTCCTAGAACTTGGAAAAGAATTCAAGCCAGCGTGCTCTCTGGACAATTCCTTGGCATTCAGGATGTAAATTAGCTATCTCAATCCCGTAGGGCACAAAACGAAATGCCATTTCCACTGTTAAATTTTGTGCACTTCAAACTTATGCCCCTGTGTGACCAATTCTTCACATATCAATATATTGTTATGGCTATGAACAATTTATTTTTTTTAAATGTATTTAAAACATTTGTTACAGACAATATATTGTGTAAAGAATGAAAACCATGTATCTTTATCTACCTGGGCACATTCTCCATCAAATGACTGGGAAAAAACCCTTGTAACCTCAACACTATGGTCCTGGAAACATTATGGTCCTGGAACTTGGAAAATAATTCAAGCCAGCCTGCTCTCTGGAGAATTCCTTGGCATTCAGGATGTAAATTAGCTATCTCAATCCCGTAGGGCAAAAAACGAGATGCCATTCCCACTGTTAAATTTTGTGCACTTCAAACTTAAACTCTGTACGCAAATGCCCCTGTGTGACCAATTCTTCACATATCAATATATTGTTATGGCTATGAACAGTTTTTTTTTAAATGTATTTAAAACACTTGTTACAGACAATATATTGTGTAAAGAATGAAAACCCTATATCTATATCAGTCCCGTGTCTGTCACTATTTTTCATAAATGCCCTGAAGAACACGATGTTCAGTCAATTCGAATTCCTCACACAACAATTCTCTTATGGTAGCTATGAAGACAAAATCATATAGAAACCCTGCTGTTGGAATATTCAATCATATATATGCTAATGCTCTTTCATGAACAGGCTTAAACAGAGGAGATATCCGATGGCAAATTCGATGAAGACGTACTTGTTATGGAACTCTTTTATTTTTTCCACGGATGCTGCAAATCGTATTGTAGAGGAATGGCTTCGAATGTGAGAGAAAATGGCAGAGTATCCATCACAACAACTGCCTTAATTAACTCGATTATGGTATAAATTTAAGAAATTCAAGGGTGAGTAGTACCAGCAACTCGGTCGAATCGAAGAGGCCGTTATCTATGAGGAGGGACATCTGATCTCGTGGGACCTCCATTCGCAGTGAGAATCTTGGTGGAGTGCCAGAATGAATCCTGTATGTGCCCTGCTTCTGTTGGTATTTGTGTGTCTGTCCGGTTGCCCTATGTGACTGCCCGCTTCCCTGTTCTAACGTTATTTACTGTAACCTTTGTTGTGTCCATGAGCTTCCTTCCTTCCGTTTTGAAATTTAAGAATTGTGTGGGAGAATGAATTGTGAATCAAACAAAGCGAGTAACTGCTGGGACTACAATGCCAAATTTCAGAGTAGAATTTTTCTCGTGGCACGACATTGTCAATCGCTATTGTGCCAGATTTGCCATGGAAGCGATGCCATCGACGAAGGCACCCTGAGAGCAAGGGACTGGAACGCCATTGCAGCCCTCGATGGTTCCATCTTTGTACAGCCTTACAATTACAATGCCACCTGCAGGACAAGGCTGTAGCGTATCGTATCGGTGAAAACAACAAGGTGGTGGACCGGGAAATAGCGTATCGGTGAAAGCAACAAGGCGGTGGAGCGAGAAAAACATGTGGCAGGTTGTCAATGGACGTGGACAGACACGAAAATTCCAGAGGGAACTCCCCATAAAAGAACGCCTTCGGCGTAAATATATCCTTGGTGGATCTAATTGCAATTACGGAATGAGTAGTCATGGGCTCCACAAATATATCCTTCTACGTTGAGCATCGAATTGCAAGTACATAATGAGTAGTCATGTGCTCCACAAATGTACGGAATGAGTAGTCATGGGCTCCACAAATATATCCTTCTACGTTGAGCATCTAATTGCAAGTACGTAATGAGTAGTCATGGGCTCCACAAATATAAATATATCCTTGGTGGGTGGGGGAGTACAACAACTGTTTTATATCTCATCAATTCAATATAATTATGGTGAGATGAGATCAATAAAATGTTAAAAACAAGAACCTTGTAATTGATTTAGGACGGAGTAGGCTAACTCAGGAGCAATCTTCCCTCCCGAGTGTCCTTACTTCTTGTACGTAGTTTTTCGGTTCCGACGACTATATCTCATCAATTCAATATAATTATGGTGAAATGAGATCAATAAAATGTTAAAGACAAGAACATTGTAATGGATTTCGGAGGGAGTAGGCTAACTCAGGAGCCATCTTCCCTCCCGAGTGTCCTTAGTCGGGTAGGTAGCTTTTCGGTTCGGACGACCTCCTTCGTGCTGTGGCACTATCTTCCAGAGGCTGCCAGCATTCCGTAAAGCGAGAGACCCTTCGTGCTGTGGCACTATCCTCCAGAGGCTGCCAGCATTTTGTAGCGCGAGAGCCCTGACGTCCAGTGCATTCTCGGGTAGGCGAGACTCTACTCCATCAAATGGGGCATGACATAAACTGACGTTAACATTGTTTCTTCCTTTGATGGAGGTTTCGTAGAAACGTGTGGTACAGAGGTTGCAACTACCATATTCCTCCCACGCCCACATTTTTTAATTTTGTAACAGGCCCGCCCTTCGCTTTCCTCCCGCGTCCACATTTTTGAATTTTTTAAAATTTCAAAGCCCTCTTTGTTTTCTTTGGCATATTTGTGTTTTTCTTTGGAATTCCTTGTTCTATGATCATCATGCTTATCGTCCAGGAGATCACAGGAGATTGTGATGGCCGATGGCAATCTGTCTGCGCTATGGATACGGATCAGGTGAAGGTATGGCCGAGACCGAGAATGGCTTTGAAGGTGAACGATGCTTCTGTGCGCTGCATGTGAGAATAACTTCCTGAAACCGGTGAACTCTACGAATGGGCGCGTCGTGGGACAGAGAGCTCATGGGACCTTACCCTTTATGTTCGTGCATTTGCTTCAACGGTTTTTGGCACAAGATTTCCTGGTATTTTCAGCGCAATATTTTCAGTGTTTTCCCCGTATTTGCTCATAGCCTTCATTCGTTTCTATGGGATGATTTCAAGTGTTTTCAGCGCAAGATTCTCCAGTGTTTTCTTTTTATTTGCTCATACCCTTCATTCTATTTTAGCATAGTCAAACAATGTTTAATATCTGTGATTTAATTATCGACTGGTTTCTCTTTAATTTTGAGTAATCTGAAGATTTATAGTGGGATTAATGGATATTATTCCTAATATTCCAGATGAAATCGGTTGAGAATGCTTGCTCAAAGTCTCTTACGATTCACACGATAATCTCAATGTTGTTTGCAGACGCTGGGAGGCTATGTTGAGTAGCCTGCAGTTCTACCAGAATCGAAAGATCTATGGGACTAGCGAGCAGTTGATATGTTTGATTCAAACTATTCCTCAAGGGAAGTTGTCTGAGGATAAGTGGCATGCCACTCACGCTTATGGGTTAACTCTGTATGACCCTCTGCATGGCGCCTGGGATCGACTTCCTTCAATTCCTGAATTTTTCGATGGAATTCCCCTTTTCTTTGAGTGCTTTTGGGTGGATCAGAAACTGGTTATATTTAATGTGTTTTCTATCATAATGCATTTTCTATCTATGTGTGGAAGGATTTTCTATCAATCATACTGTATTTTCTATCTATCTGAGTGGTGTGGACAATGCAAAGCTCAAGCAAGCAAATATAATGTTCTGATATATAAGTTTAAATATATTATGGTTTCCATCTTAAAAAGATTTGTACAGGAAAGGAATGCCTTAACATAACAATTGTTGTGTGGCAGCGTAGTCCTTACCAAGTAGCTTATAGGAATAATGTTAAAAAAACATAAATTAACAGTATGGTAAGTAAATGGTAATTATAATAGATGCTTAAAAAATATTAAAAAGTTAAGTTCGATTGTTTTTTACAAATGAAATGATAAAGAAAATTGTAAATATTAAAAGGTATATTGAAATTACATTGAATAGAAATTTAATAATTAATGTACATTGCCAATCCCTTCGAGCTTGTGTGGTGAGTTGTCACTAAGCAAAGCAGTGCCAGTTTTTTTCGAACATGTGTGTTGAGTTGTCACTAGTAAAAGCATTATCAATGTGCATTGGGAAGGGCGTGAAGGTAGCGGGGATGGAAGGCAGTGATAAATTCTTTGAAATATTTGTGAAGTCGGATAGAGTGAAGCTTCAGAGCTGGAGGAATTGTAGAGCACGGAAGTTTTCGGTGCAAGATGTACATCATAGAATTGTAGATGACAGAAGTTTTCGGTGCAAGATTTATAATAGCGCCAACCCGAGGATCGGTGGCTAACTATGGAATTGTAGATCACCGAAGTTTTGGGTGCAAGATGTATATCACGGAACATGGGGAAGGAAAGTTCGGTTACGCCAACCTGAGAACTGACAATCGTAGAATCGGCTAGGTATGAAAAGCAACGGCGGTGGGTCGGATTCCCGTAAATCACGGTTGAATGTGTTTCTTTCTTATTAATGCCAATAAGTGAACTTGTGTGTTGGGTTGTCGCTAGTAAAAGCATAATCAATGTCCATTGGGAAGGACGGGAATGTGGCGGGGGTTGAAGAGAGTGATAAATGGCTTGAAATTTTTGTGAACCCGGGTATAGTGAAGGTTGTGGCCATAAAGTTGGTTAAGTATGGAATTGTAGATCAGGGAAGTTTAGGGTGCAAGATGTATATCACGGAACATGGGGAATGAGAGTTCGGTTGCGCCAACCCGGGAACTGGCGACCGTAGAATTGGCCTGGTATGAAAAGAAACTTGAATGCATTTTTTACTTATTAATGCTAATGAACGAACCTGTGTGTTGAATTTTCGTTAGTAAAAGCATAACGAATGTGCATTGGGAAGGGTGGGAATGTGGTGGGGATTGAAGAGAGTGATAAATGGTTTGAAAATTTTGTGAACCCGGGTAGAGTGAAGCTTGCGAGTTCCACAAGCCCGGGTCGAATTATAAATGACGGAAGTGTTGGGTGCAAAATGTATATCACGGAAGTGTTGTGTGCAACATGTATATCATGGAACAGGGGGCATAAGAATTCGATAGCGCTAAGTCGCGACCCCGTGGTGAGATAATTGGCTAAGTGTTGAAAGAGACCGCGGTCGGTCGGCCTCATGATGTGATGATACAGGACCAATCTAAGAGTTCGAGAAAGTCAGGTTCAAGTTTAAAGATATTTTGTCTATATTTATTTAAAATGTATTTATATTAATGTATCTTAATAGATTATTTGTGGTCCAAATGTAAACCATGTACCAATTTGTGGATGAATTGTAGATGACAGAAGTTTTGTGTGCAATATGTATATCACGGAATTGTAGATGACGGATGTTTTGGGTGCAAGATGTATATCGCAGAATTGTAGATGATGGAAGTTTTGGGTGCAAGGTTTATAATAGCGCCAATCGGGGGTCAGTCGGACTCCCGTAAATCGTTGTTGAATGCGTTTTTTGCTTATTAATGCAAATAAGCGAACCTGTGTGCTGAGTTGTCACTAGTAAAAGAATAATGAATGTGCATTAGGAAGGACGAGAATGTGGCAGGAGTTGAAGAGAGCAATAAATGATTGAAATTTTTGTGGACCCGGGTATAGTGAAGGTTGCCACCATAAAGTTGGTTAAGTATGGAATTGTATATCACGAAAATTTAGGGTGCAAGATGTATATCACAGAATTTTAAGGTGCAAGATGTATATCACGGAATAGGGGGAATGAGAGTTCAGTTGTGCCAACCCGAGAACCAACATCCATAGAATTGGCTAGGTATGAAAAGCAACGACAGTTGGTTGGACTACCATAAATCGGGGTTGAATAGCGAACCTGTGTGTTGAGTTGTCACTAGTAAAAGCATAATGAATGTGCATTGGGAAGGGAAGGAATGTGGCGGGGATTGAAGAGAGTGAGAAATGGTTTGAAACTTTTGTGAACATCGAGTTCCAGGATTTCGGGGTCGAATTGTAAATCATAGAAGTGTTGGGTGCAAAATGTATATCACGGAAATGTTGTTTGCAAGATGTATATCACAGAACAAGGGGCATAAGAATTCAATAGCGTTAAGTCGGGACCCGACGGTGAGATAATTGGCTTAATGTTGAAAGGGACAGCGATCAGTCGGACTGATGATGTGATGATATAGATGGAGATGAACTAACCTGGGAACCCACGACCAATCCAGGAGCCGTAGAAAGTTAGGTTCAAGTTTAAAGAGATTTTGTCTATATTTATTTAAAATGTATTCATATTAATGTATCTTAATAGATTATTTGTGGTCCAAATGTAAACCATGTTCGAATTTGTGGATGAATTGTAGACCACTAAAGTTTTGGGTGAAAGATGTATATGGCAGAACTGTGGATGACGAAAATTTTGGGTGCAAGATTTATAATAGCGCCAACCCGGGGGTCGGTCGGACTCCCGTAAATCGTTGTTGAATACATTTTTTTCTTATTAATTCCAATAAGTGAACCTGTGCATTGAGTTGTCACTAGTAAAAGCATAATGAATGTGCATTGAGGATGGCGAGAATGTGGCGGGGATTGAAGAGAGCAATAAATGATTTGAAAGTTTTGTGAACTCGGGTATAGTGAAGCTTGCGAGTTTCAGTAGTCCGAGGTCAAATTGTAAATGATGGAAGTGATGGATGCACAATGTGTATCATAGAATTGTTGGGTGCAAAATGTATATCACGAAAGTGTTGGGTGCAAGATGTATATCACGGAACATGGGGCATAATAATTCGATAGCGCTAAGTTGGGACGCCCCGGTAAGATAATTGACTAAGTGTGGAAAGGGACAATGGTCGGTCGGGCTCATGATATGAAGATATATATGGAGATGAGGATTTGGAAATTCGCAAACTGGTCAACCCACGGCCAATCCAGGAGCTCGAGAAAGTCATGTTCAAGTTTAAAGGGTTTTGTTTATATTTATTTAAAATGTATTCATATTAATGTATCTTGATAGATTATTTATGGTCCAAATGTAAACCATGTTCGAATTTGAAGGGTGTTTTGGGCTCGCAATTTTTGTTGAAACCCACAAGCAATAGAGAAAAAAATATATGACTTAACATTTTGTATATGGAAGCATATTCTGAAATATAGGAAGTTGCAATATATGCACAATATAAAACGGGAACATGTACAAGAAAATGAGTTAATTTTATGAAGAAATACAAATTTCAAATAACAACACCAAACATTGAAGATCACCACAGAACAACCTCAAATATTTATATTCAGATAAACTGGGGCATAAAATACATTTGAGAATATTTCCCAAAAATAGTTGTCTTGAAATTTGTAAAAAAATATATAGTTCAGTACATATTCTGTGAAATAAAAATGTGTTTGTCGGAATGACTGGGATTGGGATTGTCGCAGACTACAAAGAAAAGATGTACAAGAATGAAGTTTGTAGAAAGAAGAAATTCGGCGACGGAAAACAACAAGACCTGGCAAGAAGAAAGATAAAATTGTTAGTTCTTGGTTAAAGCTTTGTTAGAGTAACTGGATGAAGACAGAGGAATGTGATCAGTATCAACTTACTATGATGGTGTCCCATGCCTTGTCATTTTCTCGCTGATGTCATTTTATGTCTTTCCTTGGCTTTGACCTTCATTGGTAATCTGGTCAACAACCTTTTTGAACCATTCTTCGATGTAGCTCCTCATGGGCGCCACATTGATTTCATGCCGGATTTTTATATTGAAGAATTCACTTTCCAAGTCCCTTAGATCAATAGAGAGGTTGTGCAATGCTTCTTTAATATCTTGGTTTTTAATTGAATAACTGACTAGCCAGTTTTTCACACCATCTTCACCATATTCAAGAATGCCATAGAAATTTTCAAATGACAGTCTTTTATAGATATGAACTTGATCATCAAATGCTTGCTTGGTTAAAAACAATGACTTGAATATCAATTTTGGGTCCTGGACTTCATTGGTGTTGGTAGCTAGATCTATCTTAGTTAGCTTCTTGAATAGTTTGTCTCTTCTAGATATGGCCTGGTTACATGCTTGAACGATGCCATTTAGGTTCTCTACCTTTTCTTTCCAGCATGCCTTTAGCTGGTCTATTAGATCCAGAGAAGGGAGATCCTACTTTCTTCTTATGAATTCTGTCATACCAGTAACTTTAATACCAAATGGTAAAACTACATCGAGGTAGAAACCTTGCTCGATCTTGAGATCTGCTTGCAGATACTCGTTAAAAGGATGTGCTCTTGTTCCAAAAGAGACCATATTATTTGACATCTCCCAAGATTCTGTTATTAATTACATTCTTTTGTTTATATTCTTTTCCACATAGCCTCAGGTTGATGTGAGAAGGCTTGTTGATCCTTTTAACTTTGTCGCAGGTGTGGTGGGCCCGATCATTGCCAAAGGAGTAGAAAATAGTGGAAGAGGCATTAGAGTTGCCTCCAATTCTTTGATTCACTCCTTTAACATGACATTTTTTGTTTCAAGGTCGATAGTAGAGTTGTCTAGAGTGTATCCAGTTGATCGGTGTATTTGGGAAGGGCGCATGCTGCGTAGGTTGATCTCTAAACGAGATTTCTCTTTCTTATTCTTTACATCTCTCTTTTCAATAATCATTTTTTTGGATTCGTTGTCAAAAACAATGATCTGAAATGTTAAAGACTCTTTTTCATCCAATGTCTCGATGCCAATTATTTCCATCCCAGGATTGTGCGGAGTAGTGCTTTCTAGATGGTCGTTGTTGGGGAACATTTTTTCAATGTCAATTTCTAGTTCCATATCTTCGAGGGAGAGATCGTGGATATCAATTTCTCCGCTCGGTCCCTCCTGTTCTTGGACTATTGTTTTCTATCTTTTGCTCACGGGAAGTTTGTGAGAACTTTCAATTTTGTCTAAGGGAGGGTTCTTATCTCCTCCTCTACCTGAAGAACTGTGTGTGACTTTGTTACTTGGGTAGACCGTTGGAGTACTTCTCCGAGATGTTGTGGTATTGGGTGTGGTGGTCGGGGATTGGGCACTTTTTTCACCTGGGCCTTTTCTTTTCTGCTTGTATGAATCATTGGTACTGGCACCGAGTTTATTCAAGATAGTGTTAGTCAAAGAAATGTTGAATTGCTTCATGACCATGAAATCCTCGACTTTCCAAGGCAGAGAGATGAACTGAATTTTTCTTTTTTCATGGGAAAAATGCAACCAGTAGATGTACTGCCTTTCTATTCCAACAAAAAACATTGTACCAGTTATGTGACATGGAAGGAAGTAGGTATTTTGTTTAGACCCAAAAATACTTATAACTTCTCCATTTCTTCTAATGTGCCCTTCTTATCCAGGAAATTGGTCACCTGGTCAAGCAACCAGGGAAAATACTTTCCAAATATCAATGCTTTAAAAATTGAAACAAAATCATTAAAGACTTTATAAAAATGTTGGCAAGCGTCATGTCTCCATAATATATGGTACAAAAATGTTACTGGGTCAAACTCACAGTTCAAATTCTTACACATAGATAGTCCATGGAATGGACAACAATTCGCCACCGCGAAAATTAAATAAGATGACATAAATAATTTATTTTTCCTTGTGTATTGCAATAACTGGGAAGAGATTTCAATGCAAATCAAATTGCCCCAATGGAAGATAGCTTGTTCCTTGACCGTAAAATATAAAATATACAGAATCATTTGAGAGATGTTGGATGCACTTTCTTGTCTCGTTATCCTCGTGAAAAGCCATGCAATTTGTTGGAAGGGGTTTTTAAATGCACTAACCTGTAATATGGCCATGTCCCTGGGAGTGGCCGCTGGTTTCTCTAAGAACTTCGACAAGAGGTCCAATTCATTATCATGCTTCTTTAATAACTTTTTGCAATTCTTGCCCTTGAAAGTAGGTGTTGGGTTGAGAAGTCTTAACATATTTCGAAATACTTGAGGTGATAGGGAGGCTTGGGAATGGTTGTCCAATTGGATAATCGGTTGGTTCAGAATATAGTTCTCAGCGTAGCACGTGACCAACTCCTTAAAGTAAAAAAACTCGGGGACACAATCTACTCCTGCAATTCTAGATGTCAAGATAACTTTCTTCTGGGTAGAAGGGGACGAGTATCCTTTGCTCCTCATAGTATTTAAAATAAACACTGCAACATCATAATACAATCTTCGATAAATCTTAGTTCAATGTGTTTTAATGGGAGATGTCCTCGACCTTTTATCCTTTTAATGCCAATGTTTTCGATGTGTCTGGTGAGTTGTCACTAATAAAGGCATAATTAATGTGCATTGGGAAGTGCACGACGATGGTGGGGATGGACGGGATCAAAAATTGCTTCGAAACTTTTGTGTGCCTCGAAGCCCGAGAACCCCCGAATCTGTGACAACAGGAGCTGAAGAATCGAATGAGTATGGAAAGATGAGGTACAATGCCTTCAAAAAGTTAAAGTAAATAATAATTTTTCTGAGCTCAAGATCCACACACAAAAATAAAAAATAAAAAAAAATCAGATGCCATAATATTGACCTCTGCCAATTTGATAATAGGGAGGTTTAGTTGATGGATCCAAATATGGTTTACTTCAGGCGACTGGGGTGCACATGGGGTGCATGTGAGAAAATATAATGTTTTGATGAATATTTGTTTATATTGCTACATGTGGCAGTAATTGTGTGATAGTATTTAGAATGAACACTAGAGGATGGTAATATAATCTCCCGTAAATCTTTGTTTAATGCATTTTAATGGGAGATGTCATCCATCTTTTCGCTCATTAATGCCAATATTTTCAAAGCTAATAAAAGTGTAATCAATTTGCATTTGGAAAGTGCGCGAAGATGGCAGGGCAGTCACACAAATGCAGACAGACTCATTGTAGGTAGAGTGAAGCTTGCAAGTTCGAGGAGTCCGGGGTCGAATTGTAGATAACAAAAGTTTTTGTTGCAATATGTATATGACGGAACAGTGGCATGAGAATTCGATAGCGGGAATCCGGGAACTAGCGGGCATAAACATTAACTATGGGAAAGACATTGTCAGCTATGTAATATACCTGGATCTTGACAAAAACAGGTTCAAGTTAGAAGATAATTTGTTTATATTTACTTAAACAATTTTCATATTATTTTATTTTATTAGTATTCTTTGTGGCCCAAATGAAAAATATGTTCAAATTCGAAGGGTGGATCAACATTTTCATATGCAAGAATACTCTCAAATATGTGAACCTGTAATATATGCACAATACTAAAGAGGGGCATAATGTCAAAACCTTTGTAGATGACAATGGGCTAGCACAATATTGCATTCTTGCTATGATGATGCCTTAAAAAAACTAAAATAAACAACATTTTTTTGTGAATTCAAGATTGACAGAAAGAAACTAATCAAATTCCATAGTATTCCCCCATTAATGCATTTTAATGGGAGATGTCCTCGAGCTTTCCGCTTATTAATGCCAATCTTTTCAAACATCTGTGGTGAGCTCTCACTAGTAAAATCATAATTAATGTGCATTGGGAAGGGGCGAAGGTGGCGGGGATGGAGGGGAGTGAAAAATGATTTGATACTTTTTTGAACTCGAGAGTCTGTGAACCCGCGAAACTTTGAAGAAATGACTAAGTATGGAAAGGTGGGGCAGTCAGACAGAGTCATCATAGGTAGATCCAGGCTTGCAAATTCGAGTAGTCTGTGGTCGAATTGTATATCACCCAAGTTTTGGGTGCAAGATGTATCCTCCGAACACGGGGCATGCGAGTTCGATAACGCCTACTCGGGAACCTGCGGCCATAAAATTGGCTAAGTAAGGAAACGAAAGGCAGTCGATCGGACTCGTGATGTCAATATATAGATGGATATAGAATTTGTGAGTCCGCCACTCGTGAACCCGACAACATATAAATGCGACTAAGTATAGAGGAGGAAAAATAAAAGGAGCAAAGAACTTTATGTTTGACACAAGAACACTTTGTCTAATAATTATCAAGCGATAGAAACACATTGACTATGGGGCATGAGAGTTCCATAGGGCTTAGCTAGGAACTGGTGGGCATAAAATTGGCTAAGTATGGAAACGAACAATGGTCGGTCAGACTCGTGATGTGAAGATATAGATGGATATAGAATTTCTGAGTCCGCAACCCTGGGAACCCACGAGCATAGACATGCGACTATGTATAGAAGCAGAAAAAGATAATAGAGGGGAAGAAGAAAAGGGAAAAATCAACAAGTATAGAAGAGGAAAAACAAAGGGAGTAAAGAACTTTATGCGTCACACAACAACACTTGATCTTAAGTATGGAAAGGCAGGGTGTTCATACGGATTTATCGTAGGCAGAGTGAGGCTTGCAATTTCAAGGAGTCTGGGGTCGAATTGTAGAAAACTGGAGTTTTGGGTGCAAGATGTATACCTGAACACGGGGCATGGGATTTTTATAGTGCCTACGCGGGAACCGGCGGCCATAAAATTGGATAAGTATGGAAACGAACAGCGGTCGGTCGGACGCGTAATGTGAAGATATAGTCAGATGTATAATTTCTCACTCCGCCACCCCGGGAACCCGCGAGCATAAATATGCGACTAAGTATAGAACCAAAAATGAATAATACAGGGAAAGAAGAAAATGGAAGAACGAGTAAGTATAGAATAGCAAAAATAAAGGGAGCAAAGAACTGTATGCATCACACAAGAACACTTAGTCTGATAATTATCAAGCTATAGAAACACATCAACTATGGGAAAAACATTTTCAGCCATGGAATATAGTTGGAGCTCAACAGACCCTGGTTCAAGATAAAAGAGATGTTGTTTATATCTATCTCAACAAGCAATAGACAAAATATATGACTTGGCACATTTATATGCAAGCATTCAGACAAAGTCATCATAGGTAGAGTGAGGCTTGGGGGTTCGAGTTCGGGGTTGAATTGTAGATCATCGAAGTTTCGGGTGTAAGATGTATACCACGAACACGGGGCATGAGAGTTCAATGGCGCCTACGTAGGAACCCGTGGCCATAAAATTGGCTAAGTATGAAAATGAACATCGATCGGTCGGAATCGAGATGTAAAGATATAGAGGGACATATAATTTCCCACTCTGCCATCCTGGGAACTCACGAGCATAGACATAGGAATAAGTATAGAACCAGAAACAAATAATAGAGGGGAAGAAGAAAAGGGAAAATGGATAAGTATATAAGATTAAAAAGAAAGGGAGAAAAGAACTGTATGCCTCACACAACAACACTCTGTGTGATCATTATCAAGCGATAGAAACACATCAACTATGGGAAAAGCATTCTCAGCCATGGAATATAGCTGGACAAATTGGACAATGCATGCAGATCAAAGTTTTTGTAATCATACCTCTTAGTCTCTGGACCTTTTACTATGATGGAGGTTTCACTTCTACTTGGGAATAGTTCTTGTGAACTAAAAAACATGTGGTGTAAATGACATAAACATTTTTACCATGTTATAGCAGAATAAATAACTGTAGATATTTGTTTCGTAAACATAGCAAGAGTGTAATCTATGAATCCTTACCTTCAACATTGTCGTCGTGTCGATGTTTGTGATGGTTCACTGCCCATGTCCATGTAACTTCTGAGACAATGGCTATGAACATGTGTATATTGTTCATACTCATTATGGATGTGCATCAGGCATACACATTGTATTTGTTGCGGCCCATTGTACTCCAACTTTCTGAGATGTGGCACATAAGGTTCCATCCTTGTGCTCAATTAATGTGTTCTTGTTTCAATGTAGAAATACAGAGAATACAATGGACATGAAAGGAATCTACTACATAGGAACACATGAAAAAAAGATGGAGTACAAATTTATTTATTTCAAGATAGCAGCACAGAAAATACAATTGACATGAAGATAAGTTAATATACAAGAAGATATGGAGTATCCAAGGAAAAAAAAAACTGAACTGCAAAGCAATGGAACAAATATAGACAGAGTAAATTAAAAACAATTGGATATGGAATATGGGTAGAAGTATGCACCTTTTCATGGATTCTTCTACATTTCTAGTTAAGAGTTCTTTGCCTCGTCCAATTTTCCTGTTTGTTTCAATGAAAAAAATTACAAAACAAAATGGAAATGAACATAAGTTGACATGTAAGGAAAAAGCAAGGAATATGTACATAGAGTAAATAAAATAGAATAAAATGAATAGAGTAACTTATAGTGTTAGAAGAAGGTACCATTTTTTTTTTCATCCATGTTTGTGTATATATAAAAAATTGTGTAAAAATATTTTGTGTCCAAAATCAATTGCAAACCAGGGAAAACTAAGAAGTTGGATAACCTGGTTTTCTGCAACAAGCGAGACAGATATTCTTTGAAACATAGAAATATGATTTTGCCATATGTTTGATGTATATTTCATAATTCAAGTGCAATACCAATTGTATTGTGATCAAACCAGTATGTGTACAAACCAGGGAAAACTAAGAAGTTTGATAACTTGGTTTTCTGCAACAAGCTAGACAGATATGCTTTGAAACATAGAAATATGATTTTGCAATATGTTTAATGTATATCTCATAATTCAAGTGCAATACCAATTGTATCATGATCAGACCAATATGTGTCTAAGATAAAGACGTTGTATTGAGTAATGGGCACATTCGACCATACATGGTCAATAAGTGTGTTTTGTGCATGGTTTATGTTGTTCAAAAGAAAGCGGAGATTGTATTTGCACATGTAGTTTTCCAATTCTTTTGTTCTGGCATTATTTTGTAGCATGTCAATATTGAAGTCTCCTACAATGACAATGGTTTAGTTCATATGCAAATGGTCTAATGCATTGGAAAGAACATTTAGTATGTTAGAGAATGTTGCATGCGGAGCAACATAGAGATTTAGTATTTCAATTTATGATTCATGGAGAAATACTTTTGCAAGCACTATCTCAACATTGTTTTTTTCGAAGTGTATATGCTCCAAAATTGTTACATGTTTTTTCACTAATATCATCACCCCATGTGTAATGTAACTTGATATGCAATTGTGATTTGGAAATTGCTTGTTTTGAATGAATAATGTCATGTATGTTTCCTGTAAGCACAGAATATAGGATTGCATTGTGTCATAGTCATTGAGTATATCATCCATGTGTGCATGTAGGTTGCGCGTGTTAAGTGAGAGAATTGATACAGATGAGTTTGTTTGTATGGATTGGTAATCATAGTATATGTCACTTTGCGGTAGTCCTAAGGCGTTGCATCTCAATATCAACTTTGTGTTTGACTTTGAGGTTATCTTTTGTAAGAGGACTTAGTAAATACAAGGAGTCTATCCTTCTGACACGGGACAATTTTGTGTATACAAGTCCATGTATTTGAATTCCAGTAGGGTCAAATGCAACACTATTAAGTGTTATTCCTTGCGATCTGTGGACTATACGTGCACATGCAAGCTTAATTGGAAATTGTTTTCGAATCTTCAGTTGACCTGTCTTTGCCGATGTCGATACTGGTTTTGATATTCGAAATATAGGCATCCAATCACTTGAAATGTTTGAATTATATAGATAAGACAACTTGTTTTCTTGTCGGTGGCCTATATGCAGTTCATGGAACTTAATCCAGAGGACATCAAGTTTTTATGTTTTGGTATATCCTTTGAGTATTCCATTTGCACCATTGACCAAGCCATCCTATTATATCATAGTTGCAGGCATATATTTCAACCAACATGTCTAATTTCAGGACAAGTTGCAAAGGCAAAGTGGATGTATGTTCATGGCGTGGCACATTTCCATGGTTGTCTTCTTCGAGGTTAATTGAATTGATGATGATATCATCGCTAGGCATGAGCGATAGCATGTACCTGTTATGCATTGCAACATCCCTGTTCATGTAGAACAAGGAAGGGAAGTTGGGTCTGTTGGTGCAAGTTGCATGCACCTTGAATTGATATATGTTAAGTCATCATGTGTTTGTTTGTTTGTCCGCATTCTATTCAAAATTGCAATAAATGTTTCATCTGTTTGGCGCATTGTAGTATGTAATTCAAAGCATTTTATATTGTATTTCCAGAAGTCATGCGTCATTGTTTGCATGTTGACCGTAGGTTGTTCAAATATGAAGGAATCTTGGATTTGTTGTGCCTGGTAAAGATCCCCACAGAATATCGTGTCAATGTTTCCAAAGTATTCCATGTGCACATGCTTTATGTTTCTTAGTCGGCTGTCAATGGAATACAAGAAGAAACTTCCCATCAAATATGCCTCATCTATGAAGACAAGTTGCAGTTCATCATAAATCTTAGACAAGGTATCTAACATTTCCTTGTTGAGTGGAATAAATTGTGACTTGTTAAAAGGCATAAAAAATGCAGAGTGGACTGTTGTTCCACTTGCATTATATGCAATTTTTCCTATGTATGCAACTATTAGGCCCTTTGGTTTTGTAGGATCAGAGGAATTGTTTGAATCATATATTTGTATAATCATTTGGAATAGTTCTTTCATTGTGAATGTCTTACCTATTCCTACTCTGCCTGTAAGGAACAAGTGCACAGGAGTGTGCATGTTCAAGCATTTTTTAAGCACAATGTCCTTTAGAATTATTTGTTGTTCTCGATTCAACATATGTCTGATTATGTGGTATTCATTATTTTCAATAAGGAAAGGATGTTTTGTGACTTGAAAACCAAGATTGATACGTTTTTCAATGCCGCCTGCTTGAGGATGAGGCAAATCTACTTGCAAGTCATACGACTCACAGATAGATCTAGTTGTTTTACGGTTTGTGAATGTCTCATCAAGATTGTCAAGGCTTTCTAGTTCATTAACTGCACTTTCTAGATCACCCCTTGTTGGATTAATATTGTATGTAAATCTAGATTCATTGGTTTGCACTATAGCCTCAGAGGAAATATACTTAGCTTCTCATGTAGGGAAGTTATGTTTTAATGTGTTTTCATTTTCATCGAAAAGAACATATAACAGTAGTTTTTCTCTACAATAGTTTTCATAGTCGGTATGTTTGTTGTATTTGACAAAGCGTATCACAGAGGGTTGTTTTCTTTTTGATATGGGTGCACCATTTTTTTTGTAATGCGATACAAATTCTGCTAAGAAGATATTCTTAAAAGGAGATGGATGCTGGAGGTAATAATCAATAATAGAGGGACATAGAACATCCTCTAAATTGTTAGGCTCTTGTTCTAGCAAAGATGGTGGTTTAAGCACAAATGTGTGTTTCTCAAGTGGATATGTGTTTATGAAGACAGATTTCCTTGAACTACAATTGAGGGGCAGGGAAAGTGCAATGTGGACTGCTTGTTGAGAAGACATTTGTTGAAGATTAAGTAATGCATTTCCAAGCATATGTATCATTTGCATAACATCAATATGACTTCTTTCATGTTCTTTGTGTATTCTTCTGAATGCACTTGTCATAGATTTGTCAACCTGTGTCATATACATGGTATATTACGATGTTGCAGCATATGCATTGAGGACATACTGCACATCTGTATTTGCATTCCACATAACTGGCATGTCCTTGGATAATCTGTTGTTCCAAATATGAGAAAGTTTTCATTTAAGGAAAATTGTTGGTTGTTTAAGTGTACATTGTATGGCTTGGATGCACTCATCTTCTGTTAGATTTAGCTCTGTCAAGAAGTCGTTGAAGCTCATTAACTCATCAAAGTCTCGTTGTTCTAGAAATGAGAACAAGGATTTATATTTCTCAATGACAATATTGTCCTATAAACTAAGTGGCTCTATGATTCTTGTTGTTCTTATTGGCGGCACAGGGAAGGTGTATCTGCAATGTGAGTTTTTTCATTTTTTACAACTGTTTGTATGATAATGTTTATGAACTTTGGCAAGTTCTGGATCCAAATGATATGTGTTGCATGTTATGTATTTGTCCACAAACTGTTCGATATGTGAGTTGTTGTCAGTTCCATAGACCGGTGCACCCTCTATCCACAACAATGCATGGTCATGCTCACTCCCCCTATTCTGGAATTCAGTCACAAAAAAGTAGTCCGATATTTTTCCGAAAAATGTTTCATCATGGCATATCAATTGTCTCAAAGAATTTATTATATGTCTATAGTAGCGAGTACATGTCACTGGGTCTTTTCTTATGAGGTAGTCAATGCCATCATTTTCCAGTGTATCAATTTGTTTTTTCTGTTTCCTGTTCCTATGCAATTCAGATACCATAGCCACCAACGGATGCCAACGATGCTCTGCACTTGTAAATGTGAGGAAAAATGTTGGTGGTCCCAATTGTCGGATCATTGCAAAAACAGTTTTCTTGTTTTGTTGCAAATAGTCAGGAGAGATGCGAATATTTTTGAAATCTATGTATCCAATATCAGATTTCATGATTTTTTCTAGGTTTTCTTTGGACTTGACATCTTTGGCCAACAACTTTCTTCCTTGTAGTTGACCTTTTCTTATTCGCACCCACATGCAAGACAACACTTTCTCTATTATTATGCGCATTGTTTTGAAAAGCAAATTTGTTATGTGATAGGAGAAGTCACCGCTTGAATGTAGCAACTCCCATAGAACTATTTTATGGTAACTGAATCGTTTCGTAATGTCACTGGTACATGGATCTCCATAGAATAGTGTTGGGAAGTTCATTTCCTCAACAAATTTGTCCTTGAATATTCCAAGTGGACGTTGATCCTTAGCAGGTGCACTTTTGACAATCTTGTCTTGCAAGTCAAGAATGCATTGTGATCCAGTGAATCCATGTATCAATGTTTCAATAGGTGTCTCATTGTCCGATTCATCGCTTGTATCAAATTCACTAGCAGTTTCGAGAGTCTGTACAGAGTTGTCATCCCGTTCTCCAAGAACATTGTTCTAGTTCTCATTTATACAAATGTTCTGTTCTTTGTACAGGGCCCTGGAACATAATTCTTTTAATGCTTTCATGACAACATGCACACGCACTTTACTTGTTTGCTATGCATTCTTGTATTTCAAGCGTCTTTTGAGAGCCACAACAATTGTCATTGTATCACTAATGAACTGTGGCAAGAATTTTTGCACAACATCTAGTTGGTCAGGCACATTAATAATTGATCTTTTTAAGCCCATTTGGGGTCGTTTATAGCCCTAGGGTATGAATTTTGCAAATGCAATTCGCAGAGACACAAGTCTCTCTTCAAGTTATATAAGTGCACTTACATCTGGTAGTGGTGTATTACATCTTATTTTGTCAGGCATTGCAAAGTGTGGAAATTTTCCATTTTTAGGCGACGGTTTACATGGAAGACAAATATTGCCACTGAAAAATGTTTATCATTTAGTGTCAAGCGAAGGTATTCTACTTCCAAAGAAGGCATGAAAGACTTAGTGTTTTTTGGAAGATTAAATTGATCGAAAATTGCACATGCAATGGAAGGAGTATCTTTGATTTGTTTCATATAGATATGTTTTGCATATTTCTTCTGTAGGGAAGTATGCGTAGAAAGTGTTTGCTGGTTTTCATTGGTAGCAGTGCATGGTGTTGGCCCTAGCCCACGAAATGTGATTTTTTCCTCTCGGTCAATGCCATGACCATTGTGGGATATGTGACCGTACCTATTTCTCTCACGTATCTGTTTTTTCAAGATGTGGTAAGTTAACTTATGCTTGCCATTGGAAACTAGTTCCACTTGTTGAGAAGCCATGTTGGAGGTGGAAGCGACATTTCTTATGAGCATTGAATCCTCACAGTCTTGATGATGCAAACTGTTATGTTCTTTGTCATTCGACATGTGATGTTTGTGCTCAGCAGAAAAATGTGATTGTTTTGTGCACGTACAATTTTTTTTAGGTTGTGATATGTCAGTTTCTGTCTAGAAGGAAGCGTAGTAATGTATTTTTTTCTCTCATGTATGAACTTTTTCAAGTTGTGATAAGTTATTCTATGTTTTTTGTTCAAGGTTAGGATGACCTCATGGCAACTGGGATGAGTTTCATTTTGATTAAATAACATGTGACGCTTATGTAGATTCGATGTGGTTTGGGTGGCATTGACACTGGACCCTAAACTGGTAGTATTTACTATACCACCAATGTATTTTTTTCTCTCACGTATGAACATTTTCAAGTTGTCATAAGTTAGTTTGTGTTTTTTGTTTAATCCCTATATGGCCTCATCACAATTGGGATGAGTTTCATTCTCATTAAATAGCATGCCACGCGTATGCAAATTTGATGTGGTTTGTGTTGGTTGTGGAGACTGATTATCTTCCTGATTCAGAGGTCTTTTCTTTCAGCCGTGTTTATACCCCATGAAGTATTTACACCCCAGAAGTAGGTACACTCTTCCACGTGGGGGAGTGCAGAGGGGGGGTACCCCCTCT
>ML807805.1:10592-22112 GCA_009831015.1 Picea engelmannii
ATGAATATATGAACATGGTCTGGACAAGGATATGGAGGAGGGGGAGGAAGACCTTGCCCCTTGTTTCAATTGCAGAGAGATTGGTAATGTATCAATGTTTTGCACCAAACTACATGTGCTTTGTGCATATTATTACAGTCTCGATCATGTCACAAAGGACTATTCCAACTTATTAAAGAAGTGTGAAGAAAATAATATGCATTTCAACATGGTGCATGCAGAGCCATGCAAGAATAAGAAGAAGGATCAGGAAGTTAATATCTAGGTGATAACCCGAGGTGGAGAAAAGAAAGGAAGGGACTTCGAGAAAGCTAAGAGATCGGGTCAAAATTCAAAGGGGAAGATCATAAAGGTATCACAACCCCCTCCCAATTTTGATGTTGCCTAGAAAAAAAAGTTGTGCGCGATGCATAGACAGCCGTGGAAGATGAAAGAGGGAGTGAAGATTTTTAGTGAGTGACACAAAGATCACTTGATTAGGCTCATATCTATGAAGAAGTATAACAAGCAACACAAATTTCACCTGAGGAGGCATGGATCCATGAAGAATTTCAGCGGGCAAGAAAGTGGTTGCTAGAAGAGGCTCGCTCCTAGGAGGAGCTGCAACACATGACACAACGAGCATTGGAGGAAGCTCATATGCATGAAGAGTTGCAGCGCACAATGAAAAGTTAGATTGAAGAAGCACATAGAAAATATGATATGCAACACATCGAGAAAATATTTATTGAGAACCATCATCTTGAGGATTTGAAGCACGTAGCACACGAAGAAGCATTATGTGACCTGGGTCGCAAGACAGACAGTGAAGATCAAGTAATTAATTTCTTATGTTGTTTTTTGGTGTTTCTTAATGATCATGATGTTGCGAGGAATTTAACATAGATGTTATCCACTTATATGGGGAAACAATTGACATATAGAACCATATCATATCCCCTACAATAAAGGGAGGTGTTTCAGGTCAGGGAGAAAAAACGCACTGGCAGAGAATTAAAAATGACAACCGAGAATGGTGGATTTTCCATGGATGGATTTCTGTTGGATCTAGGTTCTAATGTGAATATTATACCAAATAAGTCTTGGGAGTTGATGGGAAAATTGGTTCTAGTATGGGCACCCATCCATCCATGGTTGGAAAATCAGTACAGGATCTACCCTATAGGTCGAATGGAGTAAGTTGAGGTGAATATAGAAGGGTTGAAAACAAAGGTTGACTTTCAGGTCATAGAAATTATAGATGAATAGGACCCATACCCTGCATTACTGGGAATTTATTGGGGCTTTGACAATAATGCAGTTCTCAATCTAAAGAAGAGAGAGATTTCATTTTAGACAAACACCCTACACATGATTGGACCTCTAGATCCAGATGAAGAAGAGAGGTACAATGAGCCAGTGGATGAGGATGCATGGAGATTTGTAATTGAAAACATTTATAATATCACTAGCCATAGGGAAGACTACATCAATCCCACCAAAGATGAAGACTTAAGTTAGTGGAGCATAAAGTCTTATGGCATTGACTCCAAATATGCTATGGAAAGACAACAGAATAAGTTGTATGAGGTCTGTACTCATAGATGTGTGAAGATAACTAGAGAAGTGTGTTGGATTGGATTAGAGTTCTATGATTTCCCATTATTTTATGGAACAATACTAGTAGAGGAATTCCTAGTACAAATGGAGAAGGATATCCTAGAAGAAAGGAAGATTCAGGCCATGGATGTCCTGGTTCGGGGGACACCTACGTGGTTGTGGGAGACACATCGCGTGAATATTCAGGACTGAGTGCAAGTGGTCGAGCTGATAAAATTTAGGTTCCAATTAATATTGTATTTCTAATTGGCCAATCGGTACAAGGTAATTAAGGATCCTCGGGAATTGATTGATTTTTACAAACAATGTTAGGCCTCTAAGAATATTTTTCGAACCTAACGGGTTCATCGGTTCATCCATATTATGGATATGGTTATGAGGAGCCGACATATCTAGGAGGAAATAAGAAGGAAAATGGTGTACTAGACCCATGTAAGTTTACAATTGTTCTTAACATTCCACTTCACAGTAGAAGATCCAGCTCAAAGAGAAGCCCTCCTCCAGATTAAGGACTTCATATTTCATCAGAATCCAAAGGAAGCCACACCTAGGGTAGTATGCTCATATCATTGTCTAGTAGAAAAAATGAAAGAGGTGGTCCATTGTTGGAAGGTCGATGTCGACAACATTGATGATGAGGACCCATGGGAAATACAGATTAATGAATTCGAAGGAGAGCACGCATTAAAAGTTAAGGCGACAAAGATGCATGCACCAGACTATAATGGTGTGATTAAAACCAAGAAACATAATATTGACACGGAGTAAGCACCCAAAATGGCCATTATTGGAGACTATTGGGATAAGGAGATGGTCACACAAGCTATCAACCTACTCAAAGAATATGACGAGTTGTTTCCCGGGATATTTTCGTAGACAAATGGAAATGAAGGATCTCTTGGGGCTATGAAAACAAATATGTACCAGTTAAATATTGTAAAACATAAAAAAAAAACGTGATTCATTTTTGAAAATGTAATTACTAGATTTGGTTGTCCATGGGTGCTAATGAGCAACTAGGGCTCACATTTTTTAAAAAGACCATTCAGAAACTCACTCAGGAGTTCATGAGACATCACCAGAAAATCACTCCCTATAATCCTCAAGCCAATGGTACGATTGAAGGTTTAAAAAACAAAATAGAGCATACTTTAACCAAGTTTTGTAATGTGCAATGACACAATTTGGATCAACATGTCCCTACATACTTATGGTCTTATCGAAAAAAATTAAAAAGGATGACGAAGTACACACCATTCAGATTGGTCTATGGGAAAGAAGCAGTCATGGCACTAGAATTTGTTGTTCATGTTAGTACTATTTTTTTTCATTTCAAAGATATGAAGGATTTTTTAGGTTTTCAGGCTGAGACTAGACAAATTAGAGATAGAGGACAAGCTTACAGATCCTATGGATAGTCAAAGAGCCAAATTATTTCAAGACCTACTAAAAAAGTGGCAGAAAATCCATGCCTTTGTGGGAATAACACAATATTTAAGAACCTGGGTGCTTATCGGGGGTCCAAAAGGGGTTATCAAGCTCGAAAGGGGCCTAAGTCTATTATCCAGGGAGGTTATCATGGGACCGAGGTTTTGGAACCAAGCACCAATGAACCCGAGGGACCCCACTGATAAAATGACTTTCAAGTGGGACCGAGTCAATAGTCTATATCTCATCATGCTTTCGACTCTTAATCAACAATTATAGTTATCTCAGAGTCTTCCTTGTTGGATTCTCCCTCATCAAAGACCTCTTGGGACCTTACTCTTGATTTNTAAAATGACTTTCAAGTGGGACCGAGTCAATAGTCTATATCTCATCATGCTTTCGACTCTTAATCAACAATTATAGTTATCTCAGAGTCTTCCTTGTTGGATTCTCCCTCATCAAAGACCTCTTGGGACCTTACTCTTGATTTCTTTTATGGGTACACCTCTGATCGATGGTATAGATCTATTTCCATATCTCGAAGCTTAGCAGGTGTTGGGCTAATATGAAGATGCCACATGGACATGTGGAACCCACCATATTGTAAGGAAACATATAAAAAATGTGTGACATGTGACCTAAATTTTCCTGTCACATCAATTCCAATGAGGACCAATAAAAAATCGCCACATGTCCAAGATGATCTCTTTGTGATAATATTTTATCCTTAACCAAAGTTTTCTTTCGGTTGCAGCCAGATCAACAACTTTCAGTTATTTCCAATTCCATATTAATGGTCAGGATGTAATATTAGAGTCTCCTTCATCATATTATCCCTTGTCGGAGTCCCCTCATTGGAGTCCTATTGGGACCTAACTCTTGATCACTCCAATGGGTGCACCTTTGATCGATGGTCTAGATCTATTTCTAAAATCTCGAAGCATAGCAAGCATCTGGACTATCTAAAGTCGTCACATGGACACGTGGAACCCTTCAGATACACATTTCAACATCTCAAAACCAGGTGACATGCGACATGTTTTCCTGTGACATCAGTGATATCATGGACCAGCTAAAAGTCACCACATGTCCACAGGACCCAGCTGATGTCAACAGTGACGTTGTGATAACTTTAATGATTTTTTATTTGGTTGTGAAAGATCAATGACTCACATTAGATCAGGTTCTAGAATGATGGTATAGATTTGATCTCAACACTCAAGTTCTACCGAGCCATCAGAATCACTAGGAAATTGTTAGTTTTTTTGTGTGCAAGAAGAGTTTAAGGTCGACCCGGTAGAGTTGGGCCCCATGCCTAGAAATAAGCATTGCGCATAGAGTTATGTAACCCACCTATTCACTTTCAAACTATGTGGGGATGTCTGCACAATATAAATCCTTTCCATGTCAATCTCACATTGAATGTGGGACTATCCTTAGTAGCACCCGATCAATGGTCGTGATTTCTCACCAAGTTTGATGCTATGGTCGTTGAGTCTCACAATCTCTATAGTTGTGATTTTGAATATGTTGCATCAGAATAAATGATTGAAGGAACTTTTAAGGAGTAATGCATGATGAATATGTTGGATGGCAGTGTTGAGCTTCCCCACAATCTCATCATACAAAAATCCAGTAGGTAAAAGTAGTTCTTCCAGTTTCACAAAGGGGAAAACCCCTCAAGGATCATGAAGCAGTAAACAATTTCAAGAAGCAGTAAGTGGTATCAAGAAGAATTTTAAGGCATAAGAAAGAAGGATAAAAGATAATGAAGGAGCTCATTGTTAGGGTTGACACTTGGGGAATTCAAGAGTTTCTTATAACCATAGATGTTTGATGAGAAACCTTGAAAATAGACAGATGATAAATGTAGCAAGAAACCATAAATTCATCCTTTGCATTATGTTTCAGTCTATAATTCTTTTCCTTATAGTATTTGTCTTCTTGTAAAGCATCCCATCCCATTTTGCTTTTCTTGTATCAGATCCGATTTATAAAGATCATAAAACAAACTATTCTCCTTATTCAGTGTTAATGTATGATGTTTAGTTATGACATAGCAGTGATTTCCTCTTAATGTATGACCATTTCTTGTCATTTCTTTGTGAATTTAAATGATATGCATAAGGCATCTCCATTCATTTGAGTGTATGAAGGTGTTAATTGTTTGAATCATGTTTTATTTATTTGTGTGCACTTGTTAGAGCTACTAAATTCTTAATTTCTCAACACGTTGTTCTTTTTCCATAAGATACATGATTCATTCCCAACAGTGCCCTATATGTTTATCTTGTTTTTCTTCTAATTCACCATTTCATTCTCATTTAAATATTCATTATTTGAAACACTCGTAGACACATGACTCTGAGAGTTGAGAGAAATTTTCATATAAGATGAGATTGTATGAGGCACTATAGTTTTGATAAATAGAGAAGGAAAACTTCCCAAATATTGCACAATTACCTTACTACAAATATAGCTTAAAGACTCTCCCCGAGGCTTAGTTCCTGAGCTTCCTTGGCATCATTCCAATTGACAACTTGGAATATCTCAAGGGATAACAATTACTAGCCTCTAGATTTTCCTAGAAACCCATATGATAGATGAACAGTCCCTTCAAATCAGACTATATGAACTCATGGAGCTAGAAGAGGATCATATGATGGAAGGATTCTTCCAAGTGGTTGAAAAGGAGAGACAGAAGGCATGGAATGATCACAACATCCGCTAAAAAATCCTCCATCCTGGATATTTAGTCTTGTTGTATGAAAAAAAACATTTACAACACTCTAGCAGGCTATGTATGAGTTGGTTGGGTCCTTTCCCGTTAGTCTACATCAATGAAGCAGATTTTTCCAAGATGGATACATTACAAGGACAACCCCTCAAGGGAATTATTAATGGAATTAGGTTGAAGGTGTACTATGACCCATAGGGCTCAATCGTCACTTAGCCCCTTCTCTCACTCAGAATTTTGTTAGAGTGGGAGTATCATAGGATGTACATTCTTCTATATATTTGGCATAATTTTCCATTTTGATGGCACAACCTACACTCTAGTTACATAGGCGGATTAGTTGGATAGAAAGGTTTCATATTTCCCAATTCAAGTTGAATTTATAACTCTCGTACAAAGTTTTGGTTCAGGAAAAGGGTTCACACGAGAGTAGGTGAACTACCTACCACTACAATGCACTAAAGGGTCAAGCAATAAGATTCTAACATATCATCCATAGCATTGGAACGTAATAAGATATGATGCCACATTCCAAAAGGCGCATCACCAATATGGAAGATCTGAACTGTTATCTCTCCATCCATGAATCTCCACTGGAATTCTATAATTCTTCCATTGGTTGGTTCCTTGAATTTTTTTTTCGGCCCACCCCACCGCCTATTTCCACGCTATAAATACCCACTTCCACTCATGCAACTGTTGGATTAATTATTCATGTCCCATTGTTCATCGACCCTATTTGTTGTCCATACCCCTAATTTTTTCCATGTCCATTATTCCTATTCCATTTTCTACTACTTCCCCTCCCCCCTCAGTTCAGGTCCCCTGCCATGGACTAGATTCACAGACATTCTAGGATGTGCAATTCCCATTTCAGATAGATAGCTCAAGTACCAACAGTCTAGTTTTCATGAAGGTTACCATTTTTTCATCGACTACTAAGCAAAGGGCCCACCATTTTATTTTTCAACAATGTACTACCACAATTATCACAGTTCCTTGAACTATGTTTCGAAGACGTAGAATTACACCAATGCTCTAATATCAAAGCTGCTTTTCCTGTCATCATGGATAGTTTCCTTTGTTGAAGGAAGAGGTTCCAGTCTCTCGGATTATGATAATCATGCTCTCTCTTGAGTGAGATTAATCTAATATAGCAATGTGGTGTCTGGATGGTGAAATTTAAAAAGATTCTTCATTCATCACCACAGACACCAACAAAGGGAAAGAGGCAAGCATATGGCCAATAGATGCCCACAACCATCGATTACCTTGGGGTCTTCTCAATTCATTCTAGGACTTGTGTTAGGGTGCAACTACAACATGGCCAAATGATTTTCTCTTACTCAAATATGGTTTCAACCACAACCCGGTTTGATGCTTTGGTCTAGCACTGGTGATGATTTTTTCTTACTCAAGACAGTTGCAACAGTATTTCCATGAGGCAATTGGCTCGAGTATGAGCCAAGTAATAGTGGTGGGGGCCTATTGGAACCAAATGTTTGGGTTGATCTTGCATACACACACAAATGGATTTGTGTGCTCCCATTCAATTTTTTCACAGGACCAAGTTAATGAGTGAGGATTGACAAGAAGCATGTGTCGGACCAAATTTTGATATTGCATGCTAAGTCCAAGGTCTAATAAATGTGCATCGTTATGAATTTTTAGAAGTGCACTAGAAAGCAAGAAGACGACCACTAGAATAAAGAAATGAATCATTGGGAAATATCCATACCAGTAGCACAAGGGAACATGAAGTAGATATAGCGAGGACATTAATATTTCCCTGATTCCAGAAATGATATGTGGAATGCAAGGAGGTGGTCGAAGCATGTGTGGAAGTTAATAAGTAGAGAAGGTGGAGAATAATCAATAGAGACAAAGCTCATGGAGCAAAGAAATATATAAAAGGGAGCAAAGAAAATAGAAATAGAGTTACTCATTCAATGCATTCACTAATTTGTTGTTGTTTTCCATTGTCACAGAGCTCTCTCTGAGACTCTATAGTGTTGTAATGTTGCAGTGCTTCTGATTGTAAGTCTGATTCTTTCATATGTCTAAAGTATGAAAGGGTACATAGGGAGTAGAGTATTTTAATTAAGGGAAATTCCTAAGGGAACATGAAACTCTATTATTGTCAAAGTATGTTTTCGTAATGTATGTATGTGTTTAATAGAGTGGAAAGAATAATAAAGCTACAACGATTATGGTCTATCATGTGTCACTCATTGTTATTTGGATATGTGTGTGTATTATTTTTACATAATGATGATAGTAAGTTGTCAGTTGTGGAATGTATGAATGATAATCCCGATGGATTTGTGTGTGTCTGGTCCTTCATCCCCAACACAATACCAGACAATCTATGTGATCCTCATTATGTCTCATGTGATACCTTCTTTGGCCTTGGTTGAAGATTGATATGTCGATGCTTTGGGGGTTTTGTTGGTCAACCCTAGGTCTAAACTCCCCATCATTAAGGACACATGCAAGCGTGAAATGACTCAACACAAGCCCAATTTTAGTCTTCCATATGAAGGAGAAAGAACAAGAGTGAAACCTTGTGTAGGATGTTACAATTGGGAAGGATTACAAAAGAGGTTACCTACCTTGCAAAGGGTTTGGTTAGATAATGAGGAAATGCCTTGAGATTTTACCATTGTTGTGCAAGAACATATGATTAGAATTGTGTACTTGGTTGAGAAAATTATTGGTTTCTCTAACCTAGACTAAGTGGATTAAGGGGTTGGAAGAGTGCTACTCATTGATGTGGTACTAAGGCTTAGTTTGTTCCTAAATACTTGTTCTATTCTTTATGGGACCTTGGGATGCCACTATTCACTGTGATAGTGTGTGCACAAGGGGCAGGGGTAGTAGTAATATCCTTTCATATGGGTACTAATGTTGAGTGTGGTTGTGATCATTGGGGATGAGGGTGGTATTAATACCCCTACACATCATTCCTTATGAGGTTTTGGGAGTGTTTTAGTCCAAGAGCCTCTCCACCACATTGAGGTTGATCAACTAAGAGTATGATTTGTGATTTTCCTTTAGGAAACTTTAAATTGCTTACAAATTTTATGTGTTCCCTAAACTTCTTCATCTCATTGAAATCGATCCCTACTCAAGGGACAACAGCTATGAAGGTAGTTTCATTGATTGGGAATAAAATTAACCCTTGAGTGTGATTCCCCCATGTTGATTGAAAATGGATCATGGGATTCTGGAGAACTGTTGTATCATCACTTGGAGTCTATAAAGAAAAGGGTTACATGTATTTTCTATCATGTTTTAATTGTGTGTTATTGGTTATCTTGATTTGATTGCAAAATTGTATATGCTTTATGGAATCATGGTATGCCTCGTTATATTGTATTCTTGATAGATTTTGTATATGTACTCTAATGATTTTATATCTCGTTACATTATTGTATATAGTCATAAAAGGAAAAATAATAAATAAATTTTAAAGTAACACCCATTTGGGATATTAATAAAACATTTATTGTGACCCATAAAAACCATAACACTTATGGATCCCCAATCACTTACACTTGGCCGTGTTTATTTACAATAATCCACCACCCATCATGACTGGAGAATGTATCTTTAGCTAACTTGGTTGTGACATCCTAAAACGTGACATAAGTTGCGAGTCACTAACTTCACCACAAGTTGAAGATGAGTTGAAGGCACGTTGTTCTCACTATGATTAATTTCTACTTGGGTCCAAATAAAGGTAGACAATCTAGACTATCCTTTGATCTAGTGAGGGAAAATTTGTAAATCCTTCTTTTCCTTTTGGACCTCTCATATTGAGCTTTGGAAACATGTTAAACATTGAGCTTTGGAAACATGTTAAACAAAGAGTAAAAATAATATTACAAGCGGCTACATGATCCAAGGACTCTCATATCTTGATTTATATTTACACCAAAATATTGGTGGCCATAAATTAATTACTTGCATTGTTGGGTTCCTTCTATAATGGCCTATCAACAACTTATTAAAGTATTGCTACCATTCCTGTGCGTAAATTTTTATGGGAAGAATATATTTCATGTAGTGGTTTGGATCATTTCTCACTCCCAAGAGAAAATAGAAAGTTGGGAAGTATCAACATATTTACACCTAATATCGAACTATCTATAGCACATGGATTATTCAAGATATTTAATACATAAAACCCTAGAATTCCCTCCCACAAAATTATTAACAAGTTGGGAATTATCAACATATGTACACCTAATATCAAACTATTTGTAACACATGGATTATTCAAGCTATTTAATTCATAAAACCCTAGACTTCCCTCCCACAAAATTATTCGTGTGCCTTATGACATAATTTGTTAGATAAACATCTACAGTATACTAGTATTGTGAAAATATGGGGTGCTTTTGTAATGTATAGAATTTAGAAACTATGGAACTTTCAAGTTGCTTGTAAATGGTAGGGTAATTAGCGAGAAATTCTTTCAATAATTTCTCTATTTGGTGATTAAAAATTCTCATGGAAAATGGGAAGCCACTAGTTGATATCACTAGTTCTCAACCATTCTATTTCTTAAGAAGGGAATCAATATAGTAAAGGAGTTAAATCCAATCAATAAAGAGTTGGATGGCATGGGATGAACGCAAGTTTAAAGTCACATAAGCAACATTATTGGGATCATATTTGAAATATTAAATAACTAATCCTTGATTTTTTATTTTTCGATGTTAACACCAATATCCTAATCAGGATTCATCATCAGGACTAATCGTTGACGATTAGTCTTGATGATGAATCCTGATTCGGATTCGAAACGTCGATGACGAAATGACACCAACTGTGGATTATCCGAACATCACTTGCGAAACTCCTCACCACAGAAACTTAAAAACACCAATATCCTAGTTAGTTAATGAAAGCATTGGTAGTAAAAAATTGAGGAATTTAATAATGGAAAAATTCACTTTTCTAGGTAGAAAGTTTTCTCCAAATTGGGTAGGAATTTTGTAGGAAGTTATGGTTCCTCCTAATTGATAAAAACTTTGACTATGGAACTTTTCTAGGGGGTTTGATCCATTTTAATATGATGTAGAAGATTGAAATTTTGAAAAAATAAATAGGAAAAGGAAAACTTTTCCTTGCCTAAAAAATATAAACTTTCCAAGAATGTTGAGTTTCTCCACTTATTAATTCACCTAATAAGAAAACTAGTAAAAATTTGAATGCATAGGCTAATTGATGATTACCAATGGATGGTAGCCACTCCTAAAATTAATGTCAAACTTATAAAATCCTTGAGGCTTAATCTAAGTATTTAACTTGTTCTATAAGTTATAGTGAAGACTCTTTTAAACCAATTTAATATTGCCTTGCATGGTCTTTATTTTATCTTGGTTTTACCTTACCTCATCACTTATTCCATTTAGGTCTCCCTCCCCTCCCATGTGTATTTATGGTATCTTCAAGTCAATCAAGCATTTTTTCGAAAGCCTTAAGCACCAAACAAAACTGCCATAAATATAAGTGAAACCTTGATGTTTTGTAAAGTTCCAACTAAAAACTTTGTTACATCAAGATCCCAGAAAAGTATTTGGTGACAAGTTTGTCTAGTGCTTAAGGCTTTCCACATTATTTTAGTACTAGGTTAAGATGAAAAATAAGTCATGTTTTAGAGGGTGACATGGTGAAGCCACACAAATATTCAAAAAACCTCCAAAACAAGAGTTTTCAATTTTCTAACCAATAATATTATAAAAAAA
>ML807805.1:22876-44685 GCA_009831015.1 Picea engelmannii
TGTCAGACCTTAAGAAAGGTAAGGAAATTTCTTGGGTTACTTTAGAATTATATTTTTATGATTGAAAATATTTAAGAGAAGCACTCCTAAATCACAAATATGTTTTATGAGTGAAAAGGTTAGGAAGGTTGATACTGTAACAAATATTTTGAAATTTGAGATCTAATGTTTCTATATGTAGGACACTCTAAGAGAATGATTTTTCATCTTCAACCCTCTTAATGTCACAAAGATGAAAAATTCTTTTCACCCACGATGTTTTAGGAATTTTCCAACACCATGTTTCACTATGGAGATCATGAGAGTTTATCTTTATTTTGGCAATGTTGATTGTCTTCTTAATGCTAGTCAAAATAGAGAGATACTTTTGATCTTATAGACTACGGTCGATCACCTCCTTATAGTATCTTAGTTTTCTTTTATCCTCTAATTCTTTATTGAACCACAATTTCTCCTTAAATTTAGATGCAATAATATGCTTAATATTATCATTATTATGTAGAGTGACCTCTTCCTTTATACCCCAATGATTTAGCAAAGACTTGGCATCTTTATGCCAACATTGCTTGAGCCACAGGGGGTTTTGACTAGAGTTTGAAGCAATCTCAGGAAGCCTCTTGTCTTCCATGTTGTTTATCATGTTCGTGTACATTGGGTACCTAGTCATAGCCATACTCTCAATTGGGAAAAGACTCAATTCTATAAGTATATGATAGGGTGTATTTCCTTTAATTTTGAGATTATAAGTTGTTAAACACTTTTGTATTTTCTCTATATTTCCCAACGATTCTCTAGAGATGATACAACCCCAAAATTCACAACCAATTTAAGATAATATGTAGTGTAGCTAGAGAGGTAATGGGGGAGGTCAAAGGGCCCATAGTGATAATAGTGGAGGCCATTCAATGTAAGGTGGAATAGGTCCACTATTTTATTAAATAAGGTCCACTATGTTAGTTATATATATTAGTGTGAAGATAATAAATGTAAGAGGACTTCCTAGAAGGTTCCACTTTTAAAAGGTTCCTCATCTAGAATGTTCTTAGGTGGTTGGTATCATTATATAAATGGGATCAAGCAATGTAATGAGAATTCAAGTTGAGAATTAATGTATTTGGAGTGGTAGCTCATTAGGAGGTTTCCCCCTCAAAGAGGTAAGTGGAAAAAAGAGGATCCCTTCTATAATAGGATCCATTGTATGGTGTTGCCCTACCTTAAGGGTTTTGGTAATAATAAATGAGATTTTGCATATTTTTCTTGGTATCTCTTGTGGTTATTATATTTGCAGATATTTGGTACTTAACAAGTGGTATCAGAGCACTTTCCTTGACAGGAATTGTGGGATTTTTATTTTTATTATTATTTTGCAGATTTTTTTGAAGAAAAAGAGGGTCGTGACACTCCAGAGAAATCATGTAGTTTTCTGTGTGGAATTTGTATAAAAGGTTGTAGATATGAGTTGATCTTTTAAAAACAACCAATTTAAAAAAATAAAAAATAAAAAATTCGCCCGAATCAGAGTCCGAGAAGTGAAGATATCATCATTTTAAAATATGCTAATTTTTCAGGGTTTTTCTACGGATGACCACGCAATTTTTCTTATTTCTGTCGCAGTTGGGGATGAATTTTCCCAAAACAAATTACATATATGAGTTCCTCTCACAATTTCACCCAATTTCAAAAAATAAATCATATGAATTTGAGCTTTGGAAGTGAAGATATTGTTGATTTAAAATCAACCATTTCTCAGGCTGTTTGTGATGGCGACGAGACTGTAGAGCTCATAACTTTTCATAGGGTGCTCAGATTTCTACTAAATCAATTCCAGTGGATAGAGAATTTTAAGAGATATATTCTATGTGGTGCTTCCAATGGATATGTAGGGTGATTTTTGGTTACTTGGGCTAACCCAGGTTCTGATCTCAAATAGGTTTCCAACAAAACCCTCTAAATTATCGGCCCTCCTAGCAAACCATAAGGCAATGATGCGCACAGAATGCATAATGCAGTTTCACCTGAGATATATTTATGGGGGACTACAATACCCATGTGTTTGTATTCTAGGAAGGAGTGGGGTTGTTTTTTTATTCTTTCCCTTCTACATCATCGTTAATCATTCATCTACTTCTAGGATTCATTCATCATTAACTATGCATGCATGTTGTTAGGAACTAGTTTTAACCATTCATTCTTTAGATAATGATTAACAGAATAGTAAAATCAATCATTCAAGACACATAGAACATAGTATTTTACCTTGGTTCACCCCCTCCTAGCCTACATCTACAAAGATCTGGCTCTTCTTCTCTTTTATTCATTCTGCTGTAAAATCTGCACTGTACACATTACATCTTCAACATTATAATTAAAATGAGGGTAAGTACCCTCTAGGAGGTTAACTACATCACACCAAGATCCTCATATTGTGACCCAACCCTCAAACACTAACGTATTCCACTCTACCACAATAACCATAACAAAACTCACAACAATCAATAACTTCTGAAACCCCAACCTAAACCTCCTAGGTATTTATTTATACTACTCTTATGGCTTATAGACATTACAATATTGTCAAAAACCCTAACCCTAATCATGGTTAGGCATGTATGCATGTGTACCACATTTCGTTTCCTCTTGCATGTTGCTTTTATTCCTTTTTCTCCATGTTGTTTTTCTGCCTCCTAAGGCAAGTGCTCGAAAAATAGACCTTCTTTTCCAAAATTAGGCCTGCACCCAAAATAGGATTGTGTTGCACCAACAGGCCCCCAAATTTGACATGTGGCTCGTCCCAATCCACTCAAGTGTTCCACGCTCCCTGTGCAACCTTCTCCAAGCTGTGGAAATTTCCTGCTAGTTCCTTCCCTTTTTCTTTCACCTGCACAGCTCTGTCTGTTAGTGCCTTGACCATCTATGTTGTTATCTATTCTTGAAACAATGGTGTTATTTATTTATGTTCATACTCCATCCTTGTCTTATCTTCCTCAAGATCCACAATTATTTATGCTTCTTTCTCCTAGAGAGGTTCCAACTGGGCCTGCCTTGCTTGCTTATTGATCTACGTAGTTTTCAATTCTGTCTGCAGGGTCTTCATCTCCTACGTTCCCTTCAAGCATTCAATAATTCTCATGGTTTCATGTCATTGCTTCAAATCCTTCATTGCAGCACTGATTTTCTCCTCTTGTTGGTCCAATAGTTGGATCGTTTCATCTTACTTCAAAGTAGTTGAAATTTGCGCAGTTCTATTAAACAATTATGCAACTTCCTTGGCTTCCTTTTCCATTTCATCTATCTAGAATGTTGGTTTTTGTTCTCTATTCTCTTGGACCTCAGGAGGAGTCGTTGGATTCAGTTTTTCTTTCAAATCCTCTATATGCTTCCTATATCCCTCAATTTTGTGTGCAATAATCTTTATCTTTTCATCTTCACTCCTATCCGATGTGTGCGCGCTATCTGGAATGCAGTTGTATATTGTTGTCAGCCCCTTATCTAGATTATTAGCACATTCTTTTTCCTCCTCATTTTCTGAATTAAACTAGTCGCAAGTGATCTGTAACATCTTTGTGAACCCCCTACCAACTTCCAAGTTGGTGGCATCCGCCCGAGCCCTGGATTGTACCTTCTGCATTACACTAGCCTGGAGTTTGTAAAGTGATTTTGTGGGTATCTACGCAATGACTACCTCAAAGTAGTCTATGTCCCCCATGGGTTTTTGCGTGGTCTCCTGATTAACTCTGACCATGTGTTGTGTGACCATGAATGTGTCACTACCTTGCACTACTATCTGAATTGTATCGTCTTTTTCTTTCTGCATTGTGGTTTGTTGTGTCTTTTCAGATCGATGCGCTATGGCTTGTTGTACTATATGAATTTGTAGTTGTTGTAGAGTATCATAGACTTCTATGAGTCTCTCCATGATCCATTCTCTATGTGATTATACGACGAGGTGCACATATTTCCAACTGTCCTAGACCTTGTCCTCCACAAACTCGACATCATCCTCTACCAGGGTGATGATTGGACCCTCCTTGGTGTATTTCATCTTTTTGCACGTCTCCTCCACCTACATTGTAGTCCTTTTTTTCTATGAGGGTTGCACCCCACTCATCGTTGCATGTGCCCCCTCCTCGTCGGCCTGAGATGTGTCTCCCTTCTTGGAATCCTTCTTAACGTCTTCCCTACGCATTTGTGTTGTCCTCCTTGGCCTCTTTCACACTGTGTTGCTTCTCGATGCTTGAGTGTGCACTGCAGCCTTCCTAGTGTTCGCAGTTTGGATACTTGTCTTTGTTGAGGGGCCTGCTTCAGATTTCCACTTAGGTTCGACTGAAGTCATTTTTGTTGGCTTTGTTGTTTTTTTTTCCACTAGCACCTTCTACTGCACAAGCAAGTCTTTTATTATCCAATCGACCTCTTCCCTAGTGACATAGTACTGCATATCCAACCATTCCTTCTTTGGATCCCTTGAGGCATGGATCCACATATGGTTCCTGAATGCCTTAAATCGGGCTACCCATTCAATATTCTGGACCAATTCCACATGAATGCGCCACACACTGGTTGTGTGTTGTTGTATATCTTCCAAAAACCTAGCGAACAATGTTCTATTCGCCTGGTGATTTTTGGTGTCCTTGGCCTGCTAGAGGGATTCATATATGGCTAGGTAACACTTCCCTTTCCTATCTATAAAAGCCAAAAATTTTGGATCCTACCACTCTTCCAAGGCTATGAAGATAATTAGCAAGGAATAATCGAACTCAGTTCCATTATCCTATGCGTCTCTGCAATCAATAAAGAACTAGTTTAGGAGGTAAGGCACCCAACTAAACATGACCCCTTTTGTGTAATGCGCGATGACTGTGATGACTTCTGCTAGAGCCTCTTCTTTTCTACACTTCTTCAAAAACTTACAAGCCATGGGCTTACTGGTGAACCTTGTCACTTCATCGTTGATGTCTCTAAGAACAATTCCCCTATTGCCTCTACTAGTAAAAAATTGTGCATTGACTATTTCAACGATTTCCTTCTCGCGTGCTTTGTTGTCCAAGTATTGTTTTGGTTGTGCACCCACTATAGGTAACCTTGTAATTTTGGTCATTAGCACCACATCAAGCTGTACTAGCCTATCCATCCAGAGAATGCCTCCATGTACCCAGTCTAATAATTGTTTGATGCATAGCCCAACATTTTTACCGCGCCCGAAGTTTAGGATGCTACAATACTATCACAGTCCTATCAGGAGACCCAGGTGGCTATTACAAACATTGAAGGATGTTAGTGAGGCTCCTAGGAGTGCAATCAGAGAGTGCAAGCCTCCAAATAAGTTTCCAATGTATATGGCACTTATGAGTAGCATCATTGATGTTGAGCCTTCCAGTTTTGAGGAAGCAATAGATTAGAAAGTATGGAGGGATGTCATGGTAGAGGAGTACACCTCTATTATGAGGAATGATGTTTAGGACATAATGTTGATACCAGAGGGGAAGTCACTTGTGAGTTCCAGTTGGCTCTATAAGATCAACCATGTTGCATATGCTAGCATCAAGAAGTTCAAGGCGAGGTTTGTGGCATGAGGGTTATTCAAGAAAGAGGGAGTGGACTATGAGGAAACGTTTGCTCTAGTCACCAGGTATGCTTCTATTCAATTTTTTATTTCTATTTCTTTAGTTATGAGGTGGAGGATACATAAGATGGATGTGAAACTACTTTCCTCAAAGGGATCATTGAGGAGTAATTATACATAGAGAAACATCAAGGCTTTGAGATACATGGGAGGGAGTCTCATGTGTGTAGGCTTAATAAATCCTTGTATGAATTCAAACAGGCACCTAGGGCATTATATTCCAGGATTGACAGATACTTGTAGAGTATGGGATTTACCAAGAGTGAGACGTATCCTAACTTGTACTTCATACTTGTTGGGGTGGATCCACTCATCTTGGTTATGTACGTTGATGATTTGTTTCTCATGGGTGCAAAGGAGCTTAATGTAGGGCACAAAGTAGATTTGGCTAGTGAGTTTGATATGAAGGACATTGGCTTGATGCATTATTTCTTGGGATTAGAGGTATGGAAGGTATCGGGAGAGATCTTCCTTGGGCAAGGGAAATACATAGTTGAGATCTTGAGGAGATTCAGGATGGAGGAGTGTAGACCGATGGCTACACCTATGATTACTAATCTAAATAAGGTGATCTCTTCATATTCATATTTGGTGGATCTTGGGATATACAGGAAGTTGATAGGGTCCTTGATGTATTTGGTCAATACCATGCCATATATTTGTTTTTTTGTGAACACCTTGAGTCAGTTCATGGTGGAGTCGAGGCAGGTGCATTGGTTATCCAAGAGGATCTCGATGACCACCCACCTATTTCGACTCACTCAAAACTATCTTTTGGCAATTTACTATTTTTAGTAGTTTTTCAAGTCCCAAACTTCCGGGGCCATTTTGAGGGCCTAAACTATGTTTTTTCATGGTATGGAACCTCAATGATAGATAAAGGTTTTTATTGAACCCGAAAAATTAATCTCCTCGTCGATACCTTTCCAACGAGTTATTGTGTGCCCTAAACGAAGATTGTATGCAAAAATTACGACCTCGGGAAGTTGATGTACTAACTTACCCAAACAGGGCCCACATGACTTTTGGTGCTTCATCTCCTAGGATTAGGATTTTCTATGTATAAGGTTTTGGAATTCACGTTTATTGTAAAAAGGCCTTTAGAGCCTCATTGTACTCATATTCTTGCGAATGAGAATAGTTGTCACATCTCTTCTCAGAGATAAGATGCCACCATTCTGGCAAGCTTGTTTTCAGTCTACATTTTATAGTTTCAACATATTTCTTATTTAATAGAAGTCAACTTTTATTGTATCTCTGTTATTATTCATTGTTTCTCTCTATTATTATTCATTTCGTTCTGCTCATAAATCTGGATCAATGGTATCTGAGCGGTCTTCTCCTTGTTGTTTCTTTTTTTGCATGTCCCCGACGTGGTCAAGGTATAGAGAGTTGGGTCTTGAGCTTGTTTCTCTTGAGGAAAACTTCTCTCACATGCCCAATAAACCGTCCATGGCGGGTGAAAATAAATATGAATAGACAGGAGATCCTTTCAAAATGTTTCTCAAAGAGGCCCTCAAGCGACAGAAGAACGAGATAATGGACAAATTTGCAAAAATCCTTCGACAACTGCCAACAAGTGATGCATCCACCTCAAGCGGAGGTGTCGTCCCCTTCAAGGTACAAATCAATTTTGGTATTCCTATCTTTGAAGTTCAAATAGATGTGGATGTCGTAGATAAATGGTTAAACCTTCTAGAAGGGTATTTTTCTGTCCATAACTTTTCCAATAGAGAAAAGATTAGATTTGCGCTCCTTAAGACCGTCCCCCATGTCAAAGATTAGTGGGAGAATTTATGTGATCAAAAGGAAATAGAGGGATCCACATTATTTGTACTTGCACCCAATTGAGGTTCCTTCAGGGATGATATTAAGGAACAATACTACCCTGTTGGAATTTATGACGACTTGTATACAAGATGGACCACACTGGGGAAAGAAAGAGACGAAACAGTGCTAGAGTTCACCAACGTCTTCCATACCTTGTGCACCAAGATGGGTATCAAATATTTTGAGCGACATCTGGTGCTCAAGTACAACAGTGGTCTGCATAGATACATCCAAACAAAAATGGAGTTTTTGAACATCTCATCCTTTGGCGCAACCTATTGATATGCTATCAAAATCAAGTAGAATATTAAACAAAAGACATGACAGTTTGGGTCTGGGAACCCCTCATAGCAGAAGCAGAGAAAGGACAGCCCCAACCTATAGAAAAAAGGATAGAGAAAAGATGGGAAACCTCAAGACAACTAGTTCAAGTCACAAGCAAAGAAGGAAAATGGAAATACGAAGAAAGATATCGGGAAGTGGTGCGACTTCCATAAGAGCCCCTGGCATAACATTGTTGATTGTCACTCAAAGAAATCAATGGTGGCGGAGGTGAAAGCCTCTGAATTAGATGTGGGTTTCGACTCTGAGTCTAAACCAGAAAATGGGAAACAAATCATTGACATGGAACCCAACGCCACCACTACTACCACCAAGATCCATCCCAATGAACCTGATGAGCTAGAGGAAGGCGAGCGCCTCTTTTGTTCAAAGATTTGGGTGAAAGGAAATCCACTGCACTTCATCATTGATAGTGGTAGACATAAGAACCTCATCTCAGTAGAGTTCATCAAGCGGCTAGCCCTACAGACAATGCCACACCCACATTCCTACACCATCGGATGGCTCTACCAAGGAAGAAATCTCTACGTTAGCCAAGAGTGTTTCCTGTTATATGACATCAAGCCATTCAAAGATGAAGTATTGTGTGATGTTTCTCCCCTTGAATTTTGTGATGTTATTTTGGGACAACCTTAGTTATAGAAACGTTGTGTTGTATATGAGTCTAGGCCTCACAGTGTTATTATTACTTTGAACAGGAAATTGTAAAGGATACCCGAGATAGTCCCACCTAGTGTTATTTCCTTGATCTCTTCCAAGAAATGCAGGAAGGTCATTTCTCAGACCGAGAAGTTTGTCTTCTATGTGATTTTCTCTCAAAGTGAGTGAAAGGTTGCAGCCACATCCATGTCCTTCGTGGTTGACCTCTCCACGCAGCAAAAGAAAGTGGATAAGGTCATGGAAGAATACAAAGACATCTTATCATCACTGACTAGGGTACCTCTGCACTTTTAGGTCAAGCATCCCATAGATCTAACCCCCGACGCATCGCTACCCAATGGGAAATTCTATCACCATTCTCTATTAGAAAATGAGGAGATCAAGCATCAGACCCAAGAACTGCTCCACACAGGGAAAATTTGACCCAAATCATCACCTTGTGGAAGCCCGACCATGCTAGTGCAAAAGAAAGACAAGACCTAGAGACTCTACATTGATTATCAAACCCTAAATAAAATCACAGTTAGGAACCAGTACCAGATTCCCCGAATTGACGATCTCCTTGATTAGCTCAAGGGGGCCAAATACTTCAGTAAGATTTATATGAAGTTTGGCTACCATCATTTCCCAATAGAGAAGACAGATGTATAGAATACTACCTTCAAGTCAAAAGAAGTTGTTTTTGAATGGTTGGTCATGCCCTTTGGTTCGAAAAATTCTACAAAAAAATTCATGAGAATGATGGACGATATCTTATGGTCTTTCAATAATTATTTTTTAGTGGTGTATCCGGATGGCATCCTCATCTACAACAAGACTTGGGCATAACACTTGCAGCATATTCAGTAGGTTATGCACAGTCTGCAGCATCACAAGCTATATTCCAACTTGTAAAAATGATCCTCCGGCATGGACAGGGTCCAGTACCTGGGCTACAATGTTGATGTGCATGGTGTGCATGTGGATCCAACCAATATCCAATTCATCTATGATTGGGCAGCCCCAACCACACTCACTAATCTTTGGAGCTTCTTATCCCTTGCCAATTTCTATTGCAGTTTCGTGCTGGGATTTTCCCATATTGCATGGGCCCTCAGCCCAATAACCAGGGGTGGTGGCAAGGAAAAATTTGTGTGGGGCCAGTCCCAACAACAAGAGTTTGATTATCTGAGGTAGCGCTTGTGCTCAACCCCAGTGCTTTCATTACCTAACTTGCAATAACCCTTTGAGATTGAGACAAATGCTTCAGACTATGTTATGGGCATAGTCTTCACTCAACATGGCCACCATGTGGCCTATAATAGTGAGACATTATCAGATGTTGTATGTAAGTACCCCACTTACGACAAAGAAATTTAATCGATTGTGAAATCCTACCACCAATGGAGGAATTACATTCTCAGGAAGGAGACAGACATCCACACTAATCATAAGTTGTTGCAGTTCATGCACACACAAGGAAAATTGTAGCATGATCGCCATCAGAAGTGGTCCATATATTTGCAGCAGTTCCACCTCAACATCAAGTATAAAATAGGGAGCACCAAACGAGTCGTTGATTTCCTCATCGGACCTCAAGTTGCGACACTCACCACGATGTTAGACTCTTTTAGCCACGAGACCTCCAGATGGACCCACCTCTATGCGACAGATCTTGACTTCTCCAACACCTACCAGATGTTGGGCACAAACACAATTGTCACTAATTTCCATCTTCAGGACAGGTTTTTATGCCATCTAGGCCATCTCTGTGTTCCATCAAGTGAGCGAGTGAATCTGATTTGGGAATCCCACTATAGTCGGGTGGCAGGACACTTTGACGTGGAAAAGATAGTGGCAGTGTTGTGACGACATTTCTACTGATCAAAACTTTGACAGGATGTCAGCAAGTATATCTGGTCTTGCACTACCTTCATTATTATGAAAACGTCCACTAAGAAACAAGGCATGTACACTCCTATGCCTACTCCTCACAGGCCCTGGGAATCCATCTCAATGGACTACATATCAGGTCTTATGTCCACCAAGCGGGGAAATTACTTTGTTTTTTTGGTTGTGGATTTCTTTTCCAAGATGGCGATTCTAGCCGCCTGCAAGAAGAGCATCACAATGGAGGCCATTGCCAAGATCTTCTTTGAACGAGTGTGGGTACACTTTGGGATCCCACAAACCATTATCTCATATTGGGACAACCAGTTCCTCAACACATTATGGTCGAGCCTCTAGTCATTGTTGGACACCAAGCTCACCAAATTCACTACCTTCCACCCCCAAATGGATGGCCAAACTGAGGTCATCAATCGGATGATCGTGCATGTCCTATGCATGTACAATTCCAAGAACCCATGCTTATGGGATGAGATTCTTCCCTATATTTATCAAAGCTACAACAGAGCCTTCCATAGCTCAACCGACCACAACCCCTTTCAAGTGGGGTTGGTATTTCAATCACTGGGTCCCATGGATGTTGCACTACCCCTTGTGGCCACCCAAGAATACTCATCGCATGCTCCAATCGAAGCTAACAAAGCCACCCAGTTCATTGAGAGGATCCAACACATCCTCCAATAGGTTCAAGATATTTTGCATAATTCCAATGCCAAGTACAATCAACACCATGATCAACATTGGGTGCCACACTAGTTCCAAGTGGGAGACAAAGTTTAGTTTCACTTGCAGAAAGAAAACCTTACAAGGCCTCATCGAAAGCTTTGTCCACTCTGTTATGGACCTTACACCATCACCAAGGCTATGGGTGAAAATTATTTTGAGCTCAACATTCCCCCCTTCCTTGGCTTGCACCCAGTGTTCAATGTGGACCTCCTTCTACCCTACTTTCCACCATTATTGGACACCTTAGAGATAACAGAACAATTGACACCAAAAAAGCTCAGCCATGACTGCATGGAATAGGAATCCATTGATCATATCGTGGACACACAGGTCAAGGGAATTCTCCAGCAAAGGATCCATGTTTATCGGGTTGTCAAAGCAGGGCAACCCCTACACCAAGGCAAGTGGCTCACTCGAGGCCAAATTCAGCAGAAATTTCTTCATCTGATGGAAGAACTCAATGCAATGGAGACCATTACTTCCTAAGGAGGGAGGATTGATCCATGAGGGTCTCAGTGGCCACCCACCTATTCCGATGGGCTCAAAACTTTCTTTTGGTAATTTACTATTTTTAGCAGTTTTTCAGGTCCCAAACTTCCAGGGCCATTTTGAGGGCCTAAACGACATTTTTCACGATCGTTCACCTTAAATAAAAATAACATCTTTCATTGATCCCCCAAAATGAATATCCTCTTTGATACCTTTCCAATGAGCTATTGTGTGCCCTAAACGAAGATCGTATGCAAAAGTTACGACCCCGGGAAGTTGATGTACTAACTTACCCCAATTGGGCCCACATGACTTTTGGTACTTCATATCCTAGGGTTAGGTTTTTGGATTTCTATGGTTTTGGAATTCATTTTTATTATAAAAAGGCCTTCAGAGCCTCATTGTACTCATGTTATTGCGAATGAGCATAGTCGTCATATCTCTTCTTGAAGATAAGCTGCCACCATTCTAGCAAGGTTGTTTTTAGTCTGTATTTTACAATTTTAGCATATTTATTATTTAATAGAAGTCAAGTTTTATTGTATCTTTGTTATTCATCATTGTTTTTTTTGTTAATATTATAAATCTTTGTTTTCATTTTGTTTCGCTCATAAATCCAGATCAATTGGATAGTAGAGAAACATGTGCTGAGGTACTTGACAGGTACAATGGAGTATGGATGGAGGTATCTTAGACGAGATGGAGTGGAGTTGCAGGGATACTCAAACTCAAATTGGGAAGGGAGTGTAGTAGATAGAAACACCACCTCAGGGTGTTGCTTCAGCTTGGGATCAATAATGATATTACTCGGTTCAACATGAAGAAGACTTATGTATAACTCAGTTTAGCTTAGGTAAATTATATGGTAGCGAGTACGACTAGTGTGAAGCCATTTGTCTTCACAAATTGCTTACAGGTTTATTTGATCAGAAGTTGGAGCCTACGATGATATATTGTGATAATCAGAGTTGCATCATACTCTTGGAGAATCCAGTATTCCATGACAGATCCAAGCATATTGATATCAAATACCACTTCATTTGAGATAGGATCTAGAAGAGAGCAGTGAAGCTTCAATATATTTCCACAAATGAGTTGGTTGTAGATATTCTAACAAAACCCTTGATGAAAGGGAAGTTTGTGTTCTTTATAGACAGACTTGGAGTGGTGTAGAATACCTTCCTCATTAAGAGGGGGTTTTGATGCATGGTACCATTGAATAGGTATTTCCGCATAGGTCTATGTGTCTATACGTGTGGAAATCATCCAAATCCTCCTATCCTTGATTTTACTTTAATTAAAGGAATTGTTAAATTTAAGTGCTTTTATTTAGTAAGTTGAGTTTTATTTAAGGAAATGATTCAATTAGCATTGTTGAATTAAATAATAGTCATTGATATCAAGTGAGGTGAGAAGTAATCTCAACCATCAATCACTTTGGATATTAGGGTTAATTCATAACTCAATTTTATAAAATCAAGGCTAGGGTGGAGGAAGACACTTTGCTTTGTCAAATTGATCAAGATAGATTGATTTGAGATAGGGAGAGTTGGATCATGAAGGACTATGATTAAAGGAGGTCTTGGATAGGTGGAGAAGGACTTCCATCTAGAGATCTAGGCCAAAGGAAGATATAGAAAAATTGTACAGCAGAAGGATCAATTGCCCTGGAATAGTGGAGGTATTCTAGAACAATCACATAATCAACACGAGTTTCATATTTATAGTCATGTAGTCAATGAAAGTTTCAGATTTACAGTCACGCAGCTAGCACACGACAATGCAGATATCAACATAACAGTCACGTTGTTGTCATATAGGATCATACATCAAGTTTGGAAGTAGATCAAGCCAGTCATGTTTTTGATGTACTTTGTCTCTTTTCTATTTGGGTCATTTTCCTTGTAAGGGAGACCTTGTAATTTTTTAAGTTATCTGAATGATAATCTTAGTTGATGGGAAAAATGTCTTTGTGTATTTTTTTTGAGATTTTTGGTTTCTAGTATTGTTTCCCCTAAAATTATTTGAGTTGAATATTCTAGCAGTGTATGTGTGTTTTATGATCTACTAACTTGATTTGCAGTAAGGAAATAACTAGATAACAAGATACCTAGGTGCCAGAGTAAGGGGATTTCAACACATTATTGCTTATGGACACAAGCATACTATCCCATGAGTTTGGTAAAGATCACAATAAACTGATACACTTATCTTCATCATAAATATTAATATCAACAAATATAACTGACTTACCATAGTATTGAAGGAATTCAAATGCTCTATCATCAAGTCTCCATCTTTCATCCTTGGGTTGTATAGATTCTTTTGTAGGAAATGTTTTTTTACCAGGGACTTAGACTAATACAAATCCCTAACTTATTCCATAATGCCTTGGTTGTAGCTTCGCTTGACACATTCAATAATATTACATCTGAGAGACACAACTGAATTGTGTTATTTTCCTTCCGATCCAATTTTTTATAGTATTCTATAGACATTCTCGTAGGTGCAGTACCTAGATCCACAATGACCCATTGACCTTTGTCTACCAAAATATCTTCCATCTTGAGCTTCCACAACTCAAAACTTTTCCCATTAAAATTTTGTATTTCTATCTTTAAATTGCTCACCATTTATTTTCACCACAATAATCAATATCATATAGCTCCCACTATAACAAGGTTTATAACAGTCCCAAGCCAATCCCCTATCCACAAAGTTGTCCCCCTAAAGACAATAATTTATCTTATACAAAATGTAACTTTTAAACATTTTACAGTAATGCAACGCATACACGGATTCTTAACACATAAAAGAAAAAAAATTGCAATCACACATATACACAAATATTTACCCTAAAAACCAATCGGGAAAACCAACAACCTATTTTAGAGCTGCACCTCTAATTCTATTATGTCTCTTCATTGTTTACAATACAATATATATATGATCCCGCAACATCCTAACAACCCATAATCCATTAAACCTGGATTAGAAGTTAACCATAGTTCCTTAATCAGAATTACATTACCATGCACCAAAAAACTGTGTGCAATAAAAATGCCAAAGGAGAAAACCCATATCGAGAAAAACCACTCAATAAAAGTCTATCGATGATTTTTCACTCCATAGGGCCCTTCCGGACCCACCAATAGGGGGTACATCCCCCCATGCAACTGCCTTACACTGTACCATGTGCAAAGAATAAAACACATACCCAACAAAACCCAAATGGCTTTGGTTTAAATTTTTTGACGATACCTTCATCATCTAGGCTTGTGGCCTTTTCTCTTTGACCACCTTCTTCAACCATCTCAACAACATTTTGCCTCACATTTAATTTACTATGTAAATCTAGAAAGAAGACTCTCTTCCCTTCCTTAATGTCCTCATCACTCGTCAATCTGATGGCACTCTCACCCACCTACCAAGTTAATAGAAAAAATACTCACATCAATAGATACCTTCATTCCCATTATCACCATCACCCAACCCAAAAATCCATTATAAAAACGTTGGTTACACATTCCATTAGAAACTCAACTCCCCAATCTCTTGAAAAAGAAAAAGCCCATCTTACACAAACCCTTGTAACTAATGGTTATTCCATCCCTCAAATCAACAAATATTTTCACTCGAGCCTCCATTCCAAATCCAAAAACTCTTCTCCTTCAACCCCTCCCCTAGCTCTCATTTCTCTACCATACATCCAGGGCACTACTGACGATATCTCAAAATATTTGGACAAAAAGAATATTAAAACTCATTTTAAACTCTATAAAATCATTAAATAGTTATTTATAATTGCCAAGGATAATCGAACCCTATGCTTGGCCAAAGAGTTGACCAAATTCCATGCTCCCATGGAAAATCATACATTGGCCAAACTGGGAGGTCATTCAAAGCTTTTCTGAAGGAGCATATAGCGAACACTTCCCACAATTGTATTTCCAAATTAGTTATTGTTGAACACTCCCTCAATTCTAAACACCTTATATTCTTTGATCAAACTAAAATTCTTGTAGCAATCCCCTTTTACTCCTCTTAAACCACTAGGAAAGCACTAGAAATTGAAAAACACCCTCACAATTTCGATCGTGAAGATGGATACAAACTTAGCAAATCCTAGAAAACCATCATTCATCGTTTATGTCTCTAAATATTTCATCCCCTCCTGTTTTTAGTTATTTTTTTGCCTTCCTTTCTCCTCCCCTTGATTATATATATATTTCTCTTATTCAATCATTTTAATTTATTTATTTATCCCTTCATTCGTTATTAATTTGACTAATTTAATCATTTTAATTTCTTTTTTTCGTTACTTATCCCTTTGACTATTTCTATCATATTTTCAACGATCACTTGAAAACAAATTTTTTTTACTCTCTTACAAAAATTATATTTCATCCTTTATCTATAAATTCTCAACCCAAAAACTCTTTTCTATTATAATTTCCATCTTTATGTGTCCCTAATGATGAGTGGAGTGTCCACTCAAAACCTTGGACAATAGAAAATTCTTACACCGTTCATTTCCAAAAAATTCAACAACACAACCTTTCACTGAGCAAAGCTCCAATTACAACAATACACAACAAAACATTCCATATCCTCCTATCTCTTTAAATAGATTCTCAATAGAAAACCCTACCTACTTGTGATTCCATCACTAATGGACACCAACTACTAGTGGGCCTTATAAAGTGAACCGTTTTACATCAAATAACTATCCACTACTATCTAATGGGCCTTGTTCAAAGAGAATGGCCGCATACATCAATTGACTAACTTCTAGGTAGCCTAAAATAGGGAGGTTATGATAGGACCCTAACACTTCATTATTGTATTAAAACTACACCAATGACATGTCGAAAGGTATCACACTTCACAGTTAAAGTTTTTGTGAAGTTGAGCATGGCCAAGACTAGAATGATACACATGGGCTCCTTAAGTTTCCCAAAGGTTTGTGTTGCTTCTTGAGTCTAAGAAAGGGCATGTTTTTTTCAGTAATGTCAATTGAGGTTTTGTTATTCAACCACGGTTCTTGACAAACTTGTGATAATATCATGTCAATCCTAATAATCCCCTAAAGTTCTCCAGGGATTTGTGAATTAGCCATTCCACCATAAATTTAAGTTTGTTTGGGTCCACCTTAACACCCTCATGAGATACAATATGCCCCAAATATTTCACTTCTCGACCCCAAAAAAACACTTAAATACTTATCATATTATTGATGTTCTTCGCAATACATTATCAACATAATTTACATGTTCTTCCTACAATTTAGTGTAACTTAATATATCATCAAAATATACAAACATACTTTTTTTAATAAAAAACTTAAAAATATAATTCTCATCAATCTCTAATATATCTAATATATAGAAACCCTAATTTCTAAAAAAAATACTCTTAACAATTATTATAATAATTATTATAATATTGAGACATTGAACATTGTAAAAACCTAAACGTATTATATTCTTATGCATTTATCATAAACTTATTCTATTCTTATGCATTTATCCATTCCCAATTTCCCTTCAATATTATTATTGGCTAATTAAACCCTCGCACACTTGCAATAAAACCACTTTTTTATTACAATAAAACCACTTTTTTAAGTGTTCTATTTAGAAGGAAATTGTGCATATCAAAATTGTTCACTTCTAAGTGTTTTTCATAAGATTGCCTCTTATGATTTCCACTTTTTTCTTACAATAAAACCACTTTTTTAAGTGTTCTATTTAGAAGGAAATTGTGCATATCAAAATTGTTCACTTCTAAGTGTTTTTCATAAGATTGCCTCTTATTATTTCATTTTCATTTCACATATGAATTCTCACTCTTATACTTTCTTTTTTTTAATGTATGGTATCCCATTGGAAATTGGGCCGATTTCATTTTCATTTCACATATGAATTCTCACTCTTATATTTATTTATTTTCATGTATGGTATCCCATTGGAAATTGAGCCCAATAATACCATAATTATTGAACTCAAATTTTCCCACTTCTTTCCTATACCATGTCTCCGACATACTCAATTTTCTTTCTTATACCATGTCTCCGACATACTCAATTTTCTTTCCATTGTTAGAATACCATGAAAATCCACCATGTTTAAGCTAATCAAATCATGTTATTCCATTGTGAAAAAGTAGGTTGTTGGATATGGCACTAACGAAAAAATGCATCATGAGAAATACACTATTGAAAGAAAATTAGAGTAAGATTGTGGTCCCAATTCCACCTTTATATATAAAGGTTGGTGGACATTTTCATTGCGGATTAAACAGAAACTTATATTGAGTTTGCGTGAGAGGAGAGGGCATATTTGTATTTTTTTTTAAATTGAAGCATTGATAAGTGTAAATAGTATTGGAATTTTATTTTAAATTTAAATGTTTTTATTTTATTTGAATTTTTTATATAGTTTTTTGAAAGATGTTACTAAAGTTGATGTGGAATAAATAATCCAAATTTATAGATTTTATGTGTTGTAAACACAGTGTGTAGGTAGTTTTTTTGGGGTTAAATTACTCATATGTTTTGGCAATGTGATTTATTATAAGTTGGTTCTATGTGGTTCTTACAAAGGTTATATCAACAAAATATAGAAAAGGAAAATGTTTTCAAATTTGAATAGTTGATTGAGACTTGTTGGGAAGCTCTTACCTTGTGCATGGTCATTATTTCATCCTCCACCAACTACCTCTATATCTTGTAGGCAAGTTTTGTGGATGACAAATTGACATGGAGTTAAAAAATATAAGAACTCAACTTTTTTCACGAACTATGATATCGAGGCTCTATGTTGTATTTGTTTTCATTTTCAACATTTATTTTTTTAGCATTTTGTTGAGATGGTCACCTCCTCACAAGTTCATCGTAATAAGTGATGTAGAGATGAGCATTGGAACGATGGAACATTTTTTAAACACAAAGCAAACCAATATTAAAACATCAGTGAATGGCAGTAATCTCACAACCTTATGTCAGGAAATTGACATTATTGATAACAAATGACAATAATTCTGAAGAATATAATGTTGTGAATGAGCTCACTTAAGGGTGACATCAAACTTAACATGGTTATATGGTCTCAAGAATAATGAATTTAGGTTATAAGTGTAAATAGATAAGAATATTGAGTTCACTGATGAGAAGGCTAATGCTAATATGGATTCAATTAAGCTAGGTGAATTAATTGTAAATGGGAATTTTGAAGCAATCTCGGTGACGTATGATATAGGAGACTCGACGTAATATAATAATGTGGATGTAGATCACGATTTCTTCATAGTCCTATAACTCATTCTAACATTAACACTCTATAAATTTATATGAAAGAAAATTGAAGCGAAGTGAAAAAAAAATGGTTATTTTGAATTTTGTGTTTGACAACCAATGATGAATGTCAAATTTCAGCATTACGTGCATGTGCCTATTCGGATATCATTAAAAGTACTACTAAAGGCAAAGATAACAATGTACATAGTAGAATCTAACTATGAAATCTAATAAACAATGAGTAAGCAAACTAGCCAAAGACTATATCCAAATTTAATAGTTGACTTTGTTATTTGAGTCCTAAAATGAAGTTAATTTTCTTATCCACTATTGTAAGTGTTAATTAATGATATTATCAATAACTATAGGATGGACCTTGAGATGTGCATTTGGAAAGTTAATCAATTCAAGGACAACAAGTGATAATCACTTTTTAGTGCTACAATTAAGAATATATCTCACATGATGTACATTGTCAAGTGTGGTAGCACTATACTCTAAATATTGCATAGCTAGAGGAGTAAGTTAATTTTGCAACAAGGTCTACAACTCTAATAAAATTCCAAGAGAAATTTTAGGCATGATCAAAGTTCCACCTTGATCTAAGTTTTGTACATGATGGTTGTAAAGTGATACCTTAATAAGTTTTGCCAAATTCTAAATCAACCTAAATTGTCTAAAATTTAATTAGAATTCTAAATTGATGTGAACTCTCACTAAACTAGATTAGATGACTCCCATTACAAAATACATATTGCTTAACATCAAAAACAACATATATCTCATTTTTAAAGATACTTTTTTCAATTCTAACCATAACATTTATTGAGAACACTTATACAATGAAAATATATAAAAAGAGAGATAACCACACATAATCATTAATCATCCTAGATTGAATTTGCAAAAGACCATAAAAAAATAAAAATATTTGTTCATTACAAATAAAAAAAAATAAAACATTTTCTCTATAAAAAAACATTATTAAAATAAACATAAACTTTGCTTTTATAACATTTAAAAAAATTAATAAAAATAAATAAATTAAAACTTTATTTTTCAATAAAAATATTTTTACAAATCTTTTATAATATTTATTTCCCCCTACTGCCACTCAAATATCGATATCAATCTGATTAATCATTCAACTAAACTATCCAATCCCCTAGAAAGCCAAAAACATGAAAGGTATTATGTATAATTGTGTTTTCTCTTTTTCACTTAGTTTTATAATTTACTTTGAATAAAGCTTTTCTTTTTTCTCTTAAAGTTTTAGTTTTATAATTTACTTTGAATAAAGCTTTTTTTAAGTGAAATATTATATTTTTTGTTTTATTTTTTGGAATATTTTTGGGTGATATTTGCTCGAAATTAGAAAAGTAATTATCAAAATCCAGCAAGTAATTGTTGGATCTACAGTTTTGAATTGTTATTTCTGTGTAATTGGGACTTTTTAGATTTTTTCAGTACCCTGAATTCATTTCTACATTTAAAAATACAATTTAAAAATTGTGATTTCATAGTCAAGTCACCAAATTCTGATGAAAAACAAACAAAACATAGAACAATTAGACAACACCATTTTCTTCTCCTATCTAATTATTAAAGAAAAGAAAACCCCTAACTTTTGGTGAATAGGGGGGGAAATAAAATGAGAGTTAGTTGTACTTCACTCTAAATGAAAATTTCTTTGAAAAAAAATCAGTAGTCTAAACGTTCTACCTTTTGGAGGTTTTCGGTCAACTTTTTCAGTTTGATTTTGCCCTAAATCCTGTGATGAATGGTTAGATCTGCAGATTTGAGTGGCTAAGTTTGTATAATTTATGCATTCATAAATGTAATTTAAACAACAGAAAATAGCGATTTTATTCAAATTTACATCACCAAATTCTTGTAAAAAAACTCAAAACATAAAAAATTTAACCAATACCAACCAAAAAAAAATACAAAAAACGTCTAATTTAAATTAGATACAGAAAGTTCCCAAAATACCATATAGACTTTACCAGGAAGTTCCCAAAATACCATATATTTTTTCTCTGCTTTTATCCAGACTTTACTATTGAATATTCATGTAATACAATTATAACAAGATTGTAAAGCAATTCTGCCAACACTTTTGTCTTGCCGTGGCCTTCGATCCAAATTAGTACATTGTCGGTCGGAACTAATTTATTTATCCTTCTTATTGTCCATCGTCTTCGCTGTCAAGCTTTAGCAGCAACCAACCGGACTCATCTGGCAATCTCTTCATAAATATGGGCAGTGGCCTTTTCTTTCACAGAGCTCTCTCAGATCCAGATCTCCTATCATCTCCTTCGTTTCCCTCGACTGATCAGCTCTCTGACAATTGCCGGCCATTGTCAATATATTCTTCTGGTTTTAAATCGTTTTCTCTGCTCTCTTCAACTGGGTATTTGTTTTATCCATCTGGGCTGAAAAGTGCTGGGAATTTTCAGCATCTGGGTGAGTACCCATCAGCCAAAAGTGCGTAGCAGGTGAGATATATGTAGTGCAATGACGTTTATGTGTGTGTATATAAGCGGAGGGCTGAAGACGAAGGTGAGGAATCTGACAGAGAGACCCATCGATTTGCAGATAAGAGTGGGATCCATTCTGAAGAAGGCGTACACTTTGAAGGCCGGCAGAGGAAAGACTTTGGATTGCAGAAAGATCTACATGTCATATGCTCCTTCAAGAAGTCACAGCGCTGCTGCTTTCTACTATGATGAGAGTTGCCAGCCATACGTTTGGATCCACAATCCCAGTGAGTTCAACAGGATGGTGAAACAGCAGTATATTAGCTTGGAGGATTTGAGAGACTACTCCGAAATCAAGATTTACAGAGAGGCAGGGAGAGGCAGTTTTGCTGTATACAAGAAGCCCAGGTCAGATTTGTGTTGAGGATAAACAAATGGGTTTCTGCACCTGTGCCAGTTTATTTCACTGGTTGGCATG
>ML807805.1:52736-90663 GCA_009831015.1 Picea engelmannii
AGTCTAATAGTGAAAAGATGAGATATAGTATTTTTATTATTCTGCAATTGGTATTGGTGTTGATGAAATGAACAAGCCATAGGCCTACCATTTACGAATCATATGGTATCAAAGCAGGTTTGTCAGAGACCTTGAAGCAATTGAAATTGGAAAATCCTTGAAGAGGGAGAAGCTAGAAGAGTTGAGAGACTTCAACATGGAGATCCAATAGGAAAGTCAATATTGAAGATAGAAAGTGGATGAGATGGAAAAAGAACTTTCCAAGTGCTAGGACTCCTTCACCATCATGACGGAAGAATTAAACAAGAACATATTGCAACTCTTGCAATTGGGGGAGAAATTCACTCAACTGGCTAATTGGAAAGAGGAGAGCTTCACTAAAGTGATTGTTCAACTATATCGGGATTTGATAGTGAAGAAAGAGGCCTTGAAGAAACTACAAGAAGATATACAAGAGACCAAGCAATCCCCTTTCATTTCCACTGCGGAAGCTAGCACCATGGAGGAGTCAAGCATGATAAACTCACCTTCCAAAACCCTTCCTCAAGAGACCTTCAATGGCTTTGAAAAAACCTCTAGAGGCATCAATTCCAAGCTCATGAGGAAAATGGGATATGATGGCCAAGGGATAGGCAAGGAAGGCAAAGAGATTTTGATTCCCATTGTAGCTAAAAAAATTCCCAAGAATGAAGGCCTAGGATTCGGTGGAGAATAATCCAACACAAGTTTAGCTCAAACCACCTTTTTCAATGCAAGAGAAATTGGAAAAGAAGTCATTCACATGGAGGAAAAGGAATCTAGAAAAGGAGTGTGTAGCGAGACACTCAAAGATGATTGTAGATGCTTGGAAGAGAGAAATAAACAAATGATTTTTCATCTATATCCACTCCAAATCTTGGGGGACCAAGAAACCAAGATGGCAAGCATCATCACAAACTTAAAAGGTATGACATAGCATATTTGGTTTGCTTCTACTACAATAAAATGGGTCATAAGGCTAGAAATTTTCGGTACTCTAGAAGGCCAAGTAGCCCATGTAGGAATTGTTGATAGTATTGTATATTGACTATACATTGGGAGGCCAAATGTTAATCCCTCAAACAAATCCCCATGTTAATCATAAAGCCCCATGTAAATCTCAAGATATTGAGTTGTTGTATTTCTATTGTTATATTAGTATTTTCAACTAAACCCTTTAATTTTAATTGTACCATTAGTCTCCTATGTATATACCAAGGATACCTAGTTTTAGGATCATCTCATCTTATACATTTGTTCTATTGTAAAAGGAGGTTACTCCCTCAAAGAGATTTCATATTCATTCTTCTCTCTTTCTCAAAGCATGGAGTTACTTCTGTGTGTGTGTGTGTGTGTGTGTGTCTTATTTTGGTTGTTTGGGGCATAACACTTGGTTTCTTGTAATGAAAGGGAATTTTAAGTGGGGGATTGGGTATTTCTAAGGATACAACCATACAAACAAATGTCCCACAAGCAACAAAATAAGGACAATAAATTAGCACCTAAGTATTGTGTCTCAATAAGGTGTTGCAGAGGATTGGAAGTATGGCTTACAAATTGGAGTTACCTCCATATTCACATGTACATCTAGTCTTCCATGTTTCTTGGTTAAAGAATGTAATCTATGACAAATTCCTAGTTCAAACTATTTAACCAAAGATCAATGAAGATGTAACATCCCTAGTTTTAATCCTCATAAATTATAATGCAATTGTGCAAATATTAATTAGGATGGTGAGTTGATATGTCTCGTGCCGAAGAGCCTATAATGATAAATATGGTCTAGGGTCAAGCTATGTATATTGTACATTTAAAGTAATTAACAAAATTAAATTGCTAGCTACCATATGAGAGGGATGGTAATGATGGGGGCTATGATTCCACAAGAGAACTGGCTAAAAGGGGTCTAAGGGGTTCCACATGCCTATTGATAGAAGCCATTGTAATATTGATGTCTATATCCTTAGAATTATCAAAGGAAGTAGTGAGTACATGTAAGAGTGGTTGGTGGGAAAAGTCATCTCATACAAACACTTGTTGGGAAATGTGAGAGTCAAACTTGCATGAGAGAAAAGGAAATTCAAGAGGGTTTTTGTGATAGATTTTACAAGCATGTTTTGGGTAGCAAGAGGGGAGTTGGGTGCTGGAAAAGAGAACCGACCATGTTTTGTTTGAGAACAGCCATAAGAGGGGTAGGTTTGATGCCAAGAAATAGGATGTATGCATGTAAATGCATTTCCTATTAAGGAAATGGCTCAAGAGCCTTGAGAAGGTTGTTGTGAGTACTCTTGGAACAACTAAGAATTCCTGGAGCCCCCAGCTATAAGAGTTCCTATACAACCTTGTGATGGAGCCCTGGAGGGAAGTAGGATATCTTGAGGGACAACATGGCAAAGAAGGGGATCTCATTCCTTGGGTTATGTAGCTTGAGGGGAAAGAGAGCTAGTGGATTGGAATTGTGGTTGGAGTAGAAACCTTGGTTTTGGGATACTATGTGTGGACAATGGATATCCAAGAGAACCAAACTTCCTTTTGGAATCATAGCCCCAACTTGAGGTGTCTTGTTATTGAGAGTAATAGAACAACAAGATTATGGTTGAGAGGAACGTCCTTTGTATGTAGCCAATTGGATCTTTTATTATCATATAAGTATTATGTTCTATTTTGATAGTTAATTCCATTGTGTATATATTTTATTTGAATGTTGTTGTGTTTTCTAAATTAGTTGCATGCATAGTTTTAAATTTGATGTTAGATGCATGAGAAATTAGGGGCATGTTTCCCTCGTTAAACTTATTTGTGTTTGGCAATTTTAATATGATTTTTAGTAGGTTAGGTATTTTATAGTTGGTGTTTTAAGGTTGACTCAGGAGGAGTCAAGGATTATGGTCGATGCCTGTTGGGTCCTTCATTTTGAAGACCACCAAGTTTTGCGGAACAATATAGAATACCTGCAGTGGATCCAAGTGGTGGAAAGATAAGTTCCACTACGCCAACAAGGAAAAAGAGTCATGAGTCAGCTGGGAAAATCAACGGAAATATTTGGAACGTTCGAGAGCATGCCAAATGGACGTGGAATCAAGAAATCGTAACAATGGAATCAAGAAGCCAATAAGCCTTGCGGAAAAGTTATAAAGCATGGAGTTATGTAATGGGTTGGGGTTTTGTTCTAGGTTTTCCATTGGTTCTTCTATTATTGTTCAGAGTTTTGGGGGTTTTGGGTTTTGTTGTTAATGAGCATTATTGAGGAGGAACTGCAACTATGTAGAGTTTGAGAGTCGAGATCGAATCCCTCATTGTCGATTCATTTGTATAATTCTTGATAGGAAGGAATGTATTCCATGTATGATCATCTATGATAAGATAATATATTTTGTGTAATTGCTAGTTGTGTTAATGTTTAAACAAGCTTCTTGATGTATGTTTTTACTAGTTTAATGTTGTGCAACACAAATTGTTCAATTCTTTTACTAGTATAATCATTTTAATGTTATGATATATTTACCTTTAAGTATGGAATTGTACTGTAATGCGTTGGACTTGATGGTGTGTTTTCTTTAACTCGCTTTATTACACAAAAGTCTCGGCAACACTTTGGGTGAGACATCCTTCCCTTGTGGAAGGTTAAATATTCTAGAGCTACTAAAATACAACGATACTTTTATTGGTAACCTTCGAGAACCCAAGTCTCCAATTTTGTGCCAAAAAAATGTTCTAAGCCACCCCTTGGAAGCTCTTCTTTCCATCAAGATTTACCCATGGGAATGGTAACAATATTTTGGTAAGTCATTGATATGCCATTATATAAGGGATTGTTATAGCATCAATTGCCACCACATATGCATTGATGACTTTGTTGGCCTTTTCTTTGTCCTACCTATAGACATCATTTCCTTATACCTCTTATGTATTCTTCAAAAAACAATTTTTGCTGACTTGTACATGCCCTAACAGTGATGCAAGGCATGTATGTGTGATTTTGTCTAAATAAAGTCATGTACATGTCATTAAATGCTCAAAAAAATAGATTTTTACATAATTGTGCATTGATTTATGGTTTTGGCAATTTCCTAACTCCTTTAACGCGTACACAACCGTCTCCAACTGCTTGGAGATGATATAAATATAGCATGCACCATGAGGAGAGGGTAATCATCCTTGAAGAAAATTCATGATGGATATGTTGTAACAAATATTGAAATTTTGGCTTTCGTTCACTTAGGAGAATGAATGGAAGCATTGGCAGTGGAACGACCGCATACACCGAGCATTAAGCCACATGAAGAAAAAGATCATGAATCCGTGTTTTTTGTCGTCAGGGATTTGACCGACATAGATATCTTAAAAACTATAGCCTTGATCCCTAAATTCACTAAAGTATTAAAGGATAAGCCGGGTCAAATAAAGATTAAGAAAGATTAACGTTAATACATCTCATCGCAATTTCGTGATTTGAGATTTCTCGCGTCAATTATTATCGAAGTCCCGACACTTAAATCCACGAAAGGTTAAAGATTAATTGCTAATCATGATTAATTAAGAGATTAAAACAAATGATTATCGTCTAATTAATCTCATCGCGATTTCGCAATTCGGGATTCCTTGCATGTCATAACTCTTGAGGACATGATACCCGAAACCCGAAGGCCCGAAAGAGTGCAATGTAAAAGCCGAAATCTATTTAGGGGATTTTTCCATAGGGGATTTGGCCAACATGAAGATTTTAATAACCACTGCTTCATTTCCCCGAATCCTAAAAACCTGAAATCGGGACTCCAGTCATATGCAAAACGACTTTAGAAAAACACAATTTTCTCAGCCATGGAGAGGTCATTTTTCGTGTTCGAATAGTCGATCAACATCTACAAATCCTAATATTTCTAGTGGTCTCTTCAAAATTTCATTTTGAGCTTGGTAAGGAAGTCAAAAGTCCCCCACAAGATGAGGTTCGTTTTCAGAAATATGGCATTTTTACTATGTTGAGTCATCATTTTCAAATGAGGATTTTGAGCGACTGGAGTATCATTTTGAAAAATGGTTGGAGAATTTTGTGCCTAACACATAATATATCATTATCTTTTTTCAGTTTTCCTACAGGTGTCACAGATTGGGATAATCAAATCCATATCCGAGCCCTAATTTTCATATTTCATATTTTCCTATTTTGACACATGTTTGTTAAATGCAGATTTGGGAAAAATGAAAAGGGGTCTTAGGGAACTGAGAGAGGTTTTTGCTCATAATAAACAGATGAACAAAAGCCTCTTTCAGTTTATACACATTTGTCTCTATTTGAGAGATACAGATCCATAACCGCAACCCTAGTTTTCGACAGTTTGGCCCATTTTCTATGGCAGAAAGTTTCAAGAATTGGTTGTAACTGTTGTTTTCTTTTAGTTTAGAGAGGATTTCGACCTCAATACATATATGAGGCATATTTGTAAAAGGAGGAAGGGAGAGGAGTAGTACTCCTAGGCTGTAGCACTTGTTTTCATGTTTAATAAAAGAGTGCAGAGTATTTTCGATCTATATCAGATATTCTTGTGATTTTGTTTGCAGAGAATGTCTTATTGTTTCATTTTCACATCATTTCACTTGGTTTTATTTCCATTTGCTTCCCGATTTTTAACCGTGTTTGTAATGGAATTCATCTGTTTATTAGATGCTATGTTGTTGGACAGGTTATAGGTTGTTTCTTGTAGAGATATGAAGGTTCAGAATTCATCCTTGCTAGATGATATGTCCCAACTATCTCTTTCCACTAATTTATGCTTGGAATTCATTCATTCCTAAGTGCTCCTTGCATTTTGATATGTTTTCTCTTTATTCTGTCGCCATACTTTTTATAAATCCTTCCCTCTGTAATCATCTTCTATCTCACCTCTGCTCCATGGATTTCCATTGCCGAAACACTGTTATTGCTTGCTTGATCATTTGAATCCATGCCCAATGGATTACTTTCCGGTCCAACCCATCAACCCTAAAAACCCAAAACTTTATGTTACCCATAGATCTACCCACTGTTAAGCTTATTGAATATCCTATTGTGACATATTTTCGAGAGATCCCTCTCAGGTTGGAAGGGGCAGTTTACAATCAAAAGTGGTTCAAGGTTATCTCGGAATTTACTTGCATGCAACCCAAGTCAAGTCTGAGTGTCAAAATTTATTTCATTTAAAATGTGCTAAGGCTTGGCTCTATTACATCCTAGAACCAACTCTTGCGACAACATTTTCTAGCGTCGTTGTCAGGGACAGAAGAAAGAAGTTATCTTCCCTGGGATATGACAAAAATTTCAGATCTATTTCTTGATGGTGAACAAGGGATAGGCATTCAATTGGTTGTTATCATTCACTTGGCGACTCCTTAGTTCAAAGACTCGACACGATTCACTAGCAACTCCACTAGTCTCAAAATGTCGGATTCGTTCACTGCTCGGATTGCTGCAAGGTTTGCTCCTCTAGACTTTGCAAATGTTTATGGTTTTCCAAACACTGTTCCAGACATTAAAGTTTTGGAAGATGTCCTTCCTAAATTTGGAGAATATGCGGACGACAATCCTGCCCAACACTTGTTTGAATTCCACAAGCTCATGGATGAATTAAATATACATCATGAATATGTCCTCATGACACTGTTTATGTTTTCGTTGGAAAGAGATGCTAGACTCTGGTATAAATCTTTACCTCATTCCAGTATTCCTTCATTAAAAGATTTTCACATACTTTTCATCAGCATTGTAAAAGAATCTATTCAGCTGAAATACTTTTTGAAGATTGTTGTAATATAGAATTTATAAGACAAACAGATCAAACACGTCTTCTTGAAGAGGAGGAAGGAATATCATAAATTTATCAAGTCGATGAAGATAATCAGTATGAAGAAGAGTTGGTTGATAAAAAAGTAGGATATGATAGCTCTTGTGATCACATTCAAGAAGAAGATATTCAACATCATGGTCAACATGCAGAAGAGAAAGAAAACAATAGTTGCTTGATCCATAAATTGCATAGACCACCTCCTCCTTTAATAGAAGAAGAGATAGATCTGCTCCTGAACAGTCATGTTGCAACCCCTGCTTACATAGATCTGCAACATTCACATAGTCCTGAACATGTGAGTGAAACTTCTTCTATTACTGAAAATGAAAATCTAAGTTTAAATCAGGACAGCCATGGAACTTTAGAGGAAGTTAGTAAACCAATTTATGATGATGATTTCTGACCAAAGGATCATCTTGTAGACACTATTTTGTTTCATGAAGAAGATAGGGTTGTCATGTTTAATAACCTTGAAGAATGTTTGTTGTTTGAAGATACTTTAGACTATGATTTGGAGGAGTGTGGATCTGAGATAGATAGCTTCACGATTGATATTCCTAGCATTTGTCTGACTGATGACACTCCTGAGTTATCTGATGAACCTGTTTATGATGAATATCCAGAAGAACAAGAATATCATATTTATTTTTCATCACACACGAAAATTTACAACGATCCTCCTTTGTTTGATGAATGTGGTGAAAGTGTTTCTAAAGATGATGAGCAACAAGAAACTTTGGTCCAATAGGAAAGCAATCAACAACATCATGAAAGAGATCAGCCTATGTATGACAGCTACCAAGAAGATCTTTGGACAACAGGTGAAGGACATAAGGAGGGGTTACTGAAACAATTGATCTCTCCTCCCTGTTTAGCAACCATTGAGCGACAAACCAATAAGTTTCAATGCGACATTTTTGCACCAGTGGAAGAAAAAATCAGCAGTGAACAAAGTGCGCAAAAACATTTTAGACAGCTTTCCCAACAGGAGGAAGTATGGATTAATTGTGAAAGTGGTATATCTCTTCCCTTCTACGATCCAGTAGCATTTTATATGGAATCAAAATGGGGAACTGAATTTTTTATTTCCAACTTCTTGAAGTCTCAATTTCAAAACTGTAAGTACTTGCTCCCAGGGCATGTTTTGAAATTTGCAGCTACTCCTGTCATCCTTTTGCTCAAATATGGAAGTATAATTAAGTTTGTTATTCGGATACTCGCTTGGTTGATTTAGAATTTTTCCTATACTTGAACGAAGCAGTGATATCGGTTAGAGTAGGTGATGTATATAAATAATCTTGAATTGAGAACTAGAGTACAATAGTGGTTTTCAGTATGTTTCCGGTTTAGTTTGGAATCTAATATGGTTTTGTTTAAAGCATTACGACTCCATAGCCCAATGAATGCATAAGCGGTTTTTTGTTTCGGAAAGGTGCAAGTAAAGCGATAGAGTTCAGAGTTTGATAAGGATGATTTCAGGTCGCCCAATGGATGAAGGCATGTGGTCTACTATTCTTGGTGCTTTGCAGGAAAGAACCATCCCTAGATGGAGCCTCTGTTGTAACAAATATTGAAATTTTGGCTTTCGGTCACTTAGGAGAATGAATGGAAGCATTGGTAGTGGAACGACCGCATACACCAAGCATTAAGCCACATGGAGAAAAAGATCACGAGTCTGGGTTTTTTGTCGTTGGGGATTTGGCCGACGTAGATATATTAACAACTACATCCCCGATCCCCGAATTCACTAAAGTATTAAAGGATAAGTCAGGTCAAATAAAGATTAAGAAAGATTAATGTTAATACATCTCATCGCAATTTCATGATTCAGGATTTCTCGCGTCAAGTATTATCGAAGTCCTGACACTTAAATCTATGAAAGGTTAAAGATTAATTGCTAATCGTGATTAATTAAGAGATTAAAACAAATGATTATCGTCTAATTAATCCCATCGTGATTTCGTGATTCGGGATTCCTTGCATGTCATAACTCTTGAGGACATGATACCCAAAACCCGAAGGCCCGAAAGAGTGCAATGTAAAAGATGAAATCTATTTAGGGGATTTTTCCATCAGGGATTTGGCCGACATGAAGATTTTAATAACCACTGCTCCATTTCCCCGAATCTCGAAAACCCAGAATCTGGACTCCAGTCATATGCAAAATGACTTTAAAAACACAATTTTCTCAGCCGTGGAGAGGTCGTTTTTCGCATTGAATAGTCTATCAAAATCTACAAATCCTAATATATCCAGTGGTGTCTTCAGAATTTAATTTTGAGCTTGGTAAGGCAGTCAAAAGTCCCCCGCAAGATGAGGTTCATTTTCAGAAATATGGCATTTTTACTATGCTGAGTCATCATTTTCAAATGAGGATTTTGAGCGACTGGAGTATCATTTTGAGAAACGGTTGGAGAATTTTGTGACTAACACATCATATATCATTAGCCTCTTCCAGTTTTCCTACAGGTGTCACAGATTGGGATAATCAAATCCATCTCCGAGCCCTAATTTTCAGATTTCATATTTTCTTGTTTTGACACATGTTTGTTAAATGCAGATTTGGGAAAAATGAAAAGGGGTCTCAGGGAAATGAGAGAGGTTTTTGCTCAGAATAAAAAGATGCACAAAATCCTCTTTCAGTTTATACACAGTTGTCTCTATTTGAGAGATACAAATCCATAACCGCAGCCCTATTTTTCGGCAGTTTGGCCCATTTTCTATGGCAGAAAGTTTCAAGAATTGGTTGTAACTGTTGTTATCTTTTAGATTAGAGAGGATTTCGACCTCAATACATATATGAGGCATATTTGTAAAAGGACGAAGGGAGAGGAGTAGTACTCCTGGGCTGTAGCACTTGTTTTCATGTTTAATAAAAGAGTGCAGAGTATTTTCAATCTATATCAGAGATTCTTGTGATTTTGTTTGCAGAGAATGTCTTATTGCTTCGTTTTCACATCATTTCACTTGGTTTTATTTCCATTTGCTTCCCGATTTGTAACAGTGTTTGTAATGGAATTCATCTGTTTGTTAGATGCTCTGTTGTTGGACAGGTTATAGGTTGTTTCTTGCAGAGATATGAAGGTTCATAATTCATCCTTGCTAGATGCTATGTCCCAACTATCTCTTTCCACTGATTTATGCTTGGAATTCACTCATTGCTAAGTGCTCCTTGCATTTTGATATGTTTTCTCTTTATTCTGCCGCCATACTTTTTATAAATCCTTCCCTCTATAATCAGCTTCTATCTCGCCTCTGCTCCATGGATTTCCATTGCCGAAACACTCTTATTACTTGCTTGATCATTTGACTCCATGCCCAATGTATTACTTTCTGGTCCAACCCATCAACCCTAAAAACCCAATACTTTCTGTTACCCACAGATCTGCCCACTTTTAAGCTTATCGAATATCCTATTGTGACATATTTTCGAGAGATCCCTCTCAGGTTGGAAGGGGCAGTTTCCAATCAAAAGTGGTTCGAGTTTATCTCGAAATTTACTTGCATGCAACCCAAGTCAAGTCCGAGTGACAAAATTTATTTCATTTAAAATGTGATAAGGCTTGGCTCTATTACAGCTTAGAACCAACTCTTGCGACAACAAGATATATCCTACTTTATATGTAATCTCATGTATTCATGTTGTTGTCTTTGTCCTCATACATAGAAACCCTTGTTTCCAACCTTTTCCATGCATATCCTTATCTGACCAAGAAATGTCGCTAGATCTTCTTTGGGTTTGTTTATGCATTAGAGTAAGAGGTTCATCATATATTTAGTATCCCAGGTGGAGGGACCTGGAGTCCACTTGAGGAGAAGTGCCATAGTAGGTGCAGGTGACAACCACCCCTGAAATCTATTGGCAATCAATAAAGTTACTCTTTTCTTTGAAATTTTGGTATTCTTTGTATATGTTCATTGTATTTGAATATCTCTTTATTTAGAATACTAGTTGCTACAATTATTATTTTTTGATCAAATGCATAGAATTTAGTTATGAGATAATCATTGTCCTTTGTAGTCTTGCACTTGAAAGTTTTGCAGGTTCACGAAGGAGAAACTTGGAAGGAGCATGAAAAATTTCATCCTTGGGATCGTCATCAACCATAGGACACCAAGTAAGTTTTCCTTCCTTCATTATCAATAGTTAGTTATTTGATCAAGGTAGGTACATATTTTTGTTTTCTTTCTTTGGAAACGGTTTGATCATTAACCAGTCAACGATATGTTGTGGATCTAACTCATATCCATAGGGATTTTTCCCATAACAGAACTAGAGACCATATTGGGGAGTCTCCTTAGTGGGTTAGTGTCTAATTGATTTCTTTGTTTTCTTTGTTTCTGACTTTTTATGTTGCTTAGCTTAGTAGTCTTTAATTTCCTGAGTCTTTTTATGTTTTACCGGGCTTGTTGGCTTTCAATTTCAATTCTTTTTGGAACATTTTAAGTCATATACACACTTTTTTGTATCAACAATCACGTATATATGTGATTTTTCTTTAAGGCAGTCAGGGACATTTGGATTATAGACAGTCATGTACATCTCCAGAGAAAGAGTTTTTCCAATCTTTTCTATTTTTGGGGGGTGTTGGGATTGGTGTTTGGGATCTTTTGAGGTCCCGTGACTCTGATTTGTCTATTGTTGGTTACAAAAGTTAATAAGTTAGATATTTCATAAATAAAAGAAAAAATATTTGATTTATTTATTTTCTTGCTTCAAGTTTGTGTGAATGGTTGGGCAATTCTTTTCTTAGGTATTTTCTATTTGGGGTAGTTATGTTTACTATCCTTACAATTTTAATAAGTCTGGGTGGTTCTCCTTACTCCTCTTCTTGGTTCTTTCATGTTTTGCTTTGAAAAGAAAATTAGTTTAGTTTTTCATTTTCTCTTTTGCCTTAAAACAAGAAAACAAAACATTATAGAGAGTGTGCTTTATGCTTGTCCTTTTAGTCTTTACCTTTTTTTTTCACTAAAAAGGAAAATTTATTTCTCAAGTATACTTTCTTTTCATGGCACATATTGGTTTCAAAATTTTCTTGAAATTTTTTATTTTTGCAAGTGGTAGTTACGAGTTTTAGTGAAAAGGAAAGTTTAGTTTTGTTTGTTTTCATATAGTTTCATTGCATCAAGAAAATTGCATTAGTATTACATTGCGTCTAAATGAAAATATACATTGCTTACATGGCATTGAAAGAATAAAGAGTTCCCATTTCTTTGAAGGGTTCCTTAAATTTATTTTCATTGAAGAATAAGATTATTTGATAATAGTGTTCTTAAAAGTGTTTTATTTTTCTATTGAGTCTCTAAACACCACTTAGTTTCACGTCCACTACCTTCTAAGTAAACACCACCCCCTAAAATTGACACATAACTTAAAATCAATTAGAATTTTTTGTAGGGTATACAAACTAGTCTAGGTTTAGGGACATGGACTAGGTTTGGAGAGGTAACTTTCCAAGGCCATTAAAACAAACATAGGAGTCTGAGATAGGAATAGTTAAAAACCAATTTTCATATAAGTATATCTGAGATCCTCCTCTAACATAGGAGCTAAACATGAGGTCGTGTGAAGAATATTCAAGGAGATAACCCCTCTGAGGCTTGACCAAGCATTGTGGAGAGATTGTATACGGGGGTTTTACTAGTACCCATAGCTCCCTAAGAGGTGATGCTTTTGGAGTTTCAGGATTCGCTACCTTTTCCATATGTTCAATCATGATTGTTGAATGTACCCTCTAGACGCTAACTGTGAGTTGGTATCCTTAGTTGTTTTTCCTAGGTATCTCAGAGGTGGTTGCGGGGGGTTTCTCGTAGTACCTGGGGCAAACATTGTACCATGCTATCAATACCCCTAGAGTGTACTCCGTGAAGCGAGGGTTACTTTCACCAGGTAGGGATAGTTAGTGGAGGTTAGGGTAACTATTTCTCACTCCTTTGTTCTTCGGTTCACGAGACTTAATCAACCCATGTTGTTTTCTGGAAGGGGCTTTGCCTAAATTATTTACTATTGTAGTCTCAAGACCTAATCCACCCGAGATAGGGTATTGAGGAGGTTGTTTGCGTGTGTTGTTTCCCTATGAATTTTTATAGTGGTGTGTTATTTGTGCATAGACAACCTTCTCAAGTTCATTGGTAGCTACCATGAGTCCCTGACTTAAAGTGGCTAATCAACTACTTCATCAATCTTGGAGGGTTCAAGGCCTTCCACCTATGAGAGTGAATTCTCCATTGCCTCCTCTAATGCATTGAACTCATCAAGATAACACTTTTGTACCGACTGGTCCTATTAACATTGTCGATATTGAGACCACAAAATCGAACACTTTTGCATCATAGGTTACGTGTATATCGGATCTTGAAGTCGACTGCTTCGTCAAACCCTTTAACCCTCCATTGACTGGTTCAAACGTTGTCTTCGACAGGTCGTTATGGAATGCACTTCATATGTGTTTGGGTTAGGGGCCCCTATAACCCCCACTTCAACAATGTTTATTTTTTTATTTTTGGGTAGGTATTCTTACATGGCCCTAAGTGTTGGGCATGTGGGAATCATCATGGGAACTACATCACACTTCCGGTTTGGTGAAAACCACTTTGGATTTGAGTGGGGGCTTCATGGGTTTGGTGATGGGATTTGTGTTTTTGTCTCAGGGCTTCACACTGCCAAGGAAAACATAATTTGGTGTTGACTTGTGGAGGGGATTCTATGGTAACCCCTAAGGATTGTATATAAAGGAGAGAGGTCATTATGGACATCATGTAGAGAGAGTGTGGGGAGACATGATGGAGCTAACATATGTGAGTTTGAACTTGTGCTAGGAGGATTGGTGATCTTATCAAAGGGGAACTTTGCAAGGTGGTGAATCTGACACTTAAGAGGGAAGCGAAGAAGGTCGCACGTGTGGAGTGAATTTTTTGTACCATATGCAGTTTTTAGGAGGGAAAAGTGCATATATACATAGGTTGTAGAAGGATGAATCATGTATAGGGCATACACATTTTTCAGGAGAGAAAACAATGTATATACGCAGATTACCAGTAAGGTGAATTGTGTATCTGAGTTTCTAGGAAGGTATAGATTTGTACAAGATGACAGGTTATGTCAATAGGCCATACAAGTGATCTACAACATATTATTGGGCAGAGAATATTTCCAAAATATTGTTGAGGTTTGGTTTCTAATTTGTATATTGGAGAACAAGGGTGTTCTCAGTTTTGGTGACTTTGGAGGACAAGGTTGTCCTTGGATTTTTGGTGATATTGTATTGGTTGGGAGGGCTAGTTTTTCCCTCATGATTTCTTATGTCAACAATATTACATAAAAAAATTATTGTGTCTCTTGTGTATTGATGAGTCATCTCTAATCTTGTTTTTTTTAGTGAATAATTTCAGTGTGAAGTTGTTCAAAGATAGTTAGATCACTAGGAAGCAATTTTCATATCTGAAATTAGTCACATTGAGTTGCATGTGAAAATTGACATGAGATCAAAGCTTGGGATCTAAAGAGAAGGGGATCATCTTGAGACACATTTTGGATACAACACTGGAGGATTGTTTTTCGTGTTCTGGGCAGGTTACATGTGATAGCTCTGAGAGGGATCTACAGTGACGATTGCAGGTGACAACATGTTAGATGATCTCTATTTTGAGAAATGGAGAAGACCATACAGACGAGGAGTTGTGGGATATTATCGCTCAAGGTTTGGAGTTGTGGTGTATTGGTGGAGAGCTCGGATCACAACAATATGTTGTGTGGAAAATTTCCAACCCTATGGATGGAATTTCAATGACTTTTCATGGTGACTTATGATGGGTGTATCTTAGGTTCTTTGGCATGGATGAGATGGATTCATATGTTTGTAAGGTTGATGAGATAGAGTCTTCATTGGGCCAATGAGTTTCACATTGTTGAGGTGTGATGATGTATGAGGTATTTGACCCAGGAGGATGAGGAAAATTGCAGAGATGAGTTGTGGTGGTCTAGAGTGGACTATAATAAGTGTCCAACCAAAACTTGGGACTGTTCAAAAGAGGACATATGATCAGTGGTAGCATGTGCATACATGGAGAGTTTTTAGGGACTTAGGGAAGCACGATGATTTCCTTGGAGGATTGCATGGTTCTTATCCAGTGAGAGCCACTGAAACATAACATGGGAACATGATTTGTTCGTGAGTTTCATAGTGTCTAACTCAGGTATGTATGAGGAGCTTGGTAGGAGGACCATTCATGTAGTACAAATATCTGGAGCAGTGGCATTCCATATAGATTCAGGGGGTGTGTTGTGAGTGAAAAATGTGTTATGGATGTCGAGATTGTTCTCTCAGCCTCATGGATTGAGGAGTAGGATTATTCCATGTTGTTACGAGATGGACGTGTTTTATTGGATGTTGAGTTGGTATTCCAGGGTTTTGGGAGCCTTTGTGCAGGGGATATATGCATGAGATATGTTTCCAAGGTTTGGAAAGATATGGACTGATTTTATTCAGGAGGAGACTTGGTTGGTGTTCGGGGAGGATACAGATGGTTTGAGTGTCATGACTATGGTCATTTTGCTTCACAATGTCTAAACTAGAGGGGAAGGGGAAAAAGGTAGGAAGCATCAACAACAAAGGTTGATGAGGTTGCACACAAGTTCCACAGGGAGATATTATTGTTCTTCGCCCTTTTAGGTACATTCTCCAGTAGGGGGACTTAGTTGGTGGATAGCGGATCATATTTCCATATGAAAAGTGTTAGAGAGTTGATTGACACTTTCATAGAGATTGTCTCAAACTTGTGTGTGGATCTTGGCATGGGAGTCAAGCATGCAGTACAAGGATCGGGTACAATATCCTTTTTATTGGAGTCAAGAGAGGTGTTGAGGGTGTCAAATGTGTTATGGGTGCCATAACTCAGGAGGAGTGTTCTCTCAGTCTTAGAGATTGAGAGAAAAGGGTACGACATACAATTTTGAGTTAGACATGTGTTGTTTATGCCTAGAGGATCTAGCTTCATATCAATAGTGGTTCTTGGAGTTATAAAGGGACATCCTATGCATGTTGTGACCATCAGGAGTAGAGAAACAAATGAGGAGGAGTGGGTAGCTCCACTAGTGGTGAGGCAAGTGGCCCCACTAGCAACACATGTACATAGGGAGTAGGTAGCTCCACAAGTGGTGAGGCAGGTGGCCCCACCAACAGTACCAACTCAGAGGGAGACATAGTTCAAAGGTGGTCAACCGTCAATATCTAGTAGGGAGGAGCAACCTCCTAAGACTGTGCAGAGGACAATGGATAGAGAGAAAGTAGCTCCATAGGTTGTGTGGACTCAGAGGGAGTCATGAGGCTCAGAGGGAGTCTGACTTTAGAGGGATTCAAGAGGCTCAGAGGGAGTCCGAATTTGGAGGGAGTGAGGAGGCTTAGAGGGAGATTCAATTTCTCAGTGGGAGCCAACCTTTAGGTCCATATGGGAGAGAGGAATCTTCCAATATTGTCAGGTAGGTGTCATGGGTTCATATGGAAGATGAGAGGTTCAGAGGCATGAGGCTTCTAGGAGTAAGATGTATTCCAGGATGGGATCATGCCAGACAACATGACGTGCTTCACCGACTGAGGATGAAACTAGTCAAGAGTATTAGAGAGAAGGATTTTCTTCAGTGATAGAGGGAGCACACAATCAAGCATATTCGAGAGAAGTTGTGGTAGAGGATACATTGTGGGAGACAAAGATACTTACATATGATTATGGAGGATGGAATTCCTCCCTCACTAAGAGTGAGTGTTGATGATTTGGTAACATCAAGAGGCATTCCCACTTGTGTATTGTGGTGAGAATACCTCCCTCACTAAGAGGGAGTGCAGATTTTTGTAGCTTCGGGTAGGTATCCTCACATGGCCCTAGGTGTTGGGAACATGGGAATCGTCATGAGAACCACATCGCACTTTTGGTTTGGTGAAAACCCCCTTGGATTTGAGTGGCAGATTCATGGTTTTGGTGATGGGATTTGTGGGCTTATGTTGGGGCTTCACACCCACAAGGAAAGCTTAATTTGATGTTGACTTGTGGAGGGGCTTCTATGGTGACCCCTAAAGATTGTGTATAAAGGAGAGAATTCAATGTGGACATTATGTAGAGAGAGTTTGTGGAGACATGATGGAGATAGCATAAGTGATTATGCACTTGCTCTAGGAGGATTGGTGATCTCAACAAAGGGAAAGTTTGCATAGTGCTGAATCTAGCCTTGAAGAGAGAAGTGAAGAAGGTTGCACATGTGGAGAAAATTTTTCATACCATATGTGGTTTGCAGGAGGGAAAATAATATATACACATCGGTTGTAGAAGGATTAATCGCGTATAGGGTATACACAGTTTGTAGGAGAGAAAAAAACACATATACGCGCATTTCTAGTAAGGTAAATTGTGTATCTGATTTTCTCGGTAGGTACAGATCCGTACATGATAACAAGTGACGTCAGCATGTTGTACAGGTGATCTACAACAAATTATTGGGTAGAGAATATTTCCATAATATTGTTAAGGTTTGGTTTTATGATTTGTATATTGGAGAACAAGGGTGTTCTTAGTTTTGGTGACTTTGGAGGAAAAGGTTGTCCTCGGATTTTTTGTGATATCGTATTGGTTGGGAGGGCTAGTTTTTACCTCAGGATTTATGATGTTAACAAGATTATAAAACAAAATTATTGTGTTTCTTGTGTATCGATGATTCATATATGATATTTTTGTTTCCATTGCATATGTTTCTAGTCAATAATTTCATTGTAAAGTTGTTAAGTGATAGTTAGATCACTAGGAAGAAATTTTCAGATCTGGAATTAGTCACACAGAGTTGCATGTGAAAATTGACAGACCATAGTTGGGGGAGGAGTTATAAATCCTTTCCTTTCTAACCAAATGACTAACATGGTTCAAACCCTAAACCTGGTGCCAACAACAATCCAGAGTATCATTTTCCAGTTTTTAATCAACCTGGAAGCTCCAACCTCGCTAGTTGGAATTCTAGGCCGTAACCATGACTTGTGTTTCTAGTAACGTTAAAATTTATAGAACTATTTAAAATCATGAATGACCCATTGTGTCATGATCCAAATTGGCCCCTATTCCACACCAAGCTACCCTCGGACATTCTAAAGTTCGATGGAAAATCTAGTGAGGATCCAGGAGATCATGTAACAACCTTTCATTTATGGTGCTCATCTAATTTATTGAATGATGACTTCATTCGACTACGTCTCTTCCAACGCACTCTCACTGGAGTTGTGGTGAAATTGTATATCAAGCTTCAGGGCTTGGCGTTTCACACTTTTCATGACTTGGATTTGGTTTTTCTCAACCATTTCTAACTTACAATCTGGTACTATTTTGTCATTGGTTTATTGTCTACTCTATGACAAGACAAAGCCACTCCTATTTTGGATCACATCCAAGAGTGGTGGAGGTGGAAGAGGATGATCAAGGCTAAGATCCTTCCTGAGTTCCTCTTAGAATGGTTTTTAAAGTCCTTGTTTCCTTATATCTCCAAGGATGTTTCTACGTCAAGGGTATCCTCTGAGGAGGAGGCTATTTTAAGGGCCTGAAAATTAGATTTGATATATTTTCAGTCTATCATCCTATACAATATATTTCTAGACACATCGTGGTTGGGTCCCGACTCGTAAAAAAAAATGGACCACATGTCGATGTCATTTTCGGTTCCATCAATATCTCTACCACAGATCTGGTTGCAAACTACATGAAACATATGACAATTCACCCAATTTCAACTCGTCAAGCTACGACTTAGACCGTTTCAACAGTTCAATTGTTAGATGTGCATAGTGTGAAATCGATGAACCCAAAGGGTAAGTAGCAAACCAGAGGGAATAAGAAGAGTAAATATAAGAAGGGAGATGGAAACAATAACAAGAACCTTGAATCCAACACTAATTTTGGAGGGGATAAAAAGTAAAATAGGAAGGTGAAGCTTCCTTTCAAACTTTTTCAAGATGATCACCTTACCCATCAATTCCCCAAGATGAAAGAGGCTCAACGCAAGTTGGCGTAGTATCAATGTACTATACTAAAGAACTCGTTCCCTCAAGGACAGGATATGACGACGAGTCCCTTTCGTCTCTGAAAAAGTAGTCGAAAACATATCACATACTCGCATAGTAAGTCTGTTATCTTCTCCATAGTCTTGTCATTCCAATAGTCTCCTATTTTTTCAAATTTGGGCTTATCTTCTGTACCAGTGTTTACTTTGTGCATTCTCAATGGCTTTGCATATACAATTGATTCAAGTTGTGTTCCTTCTACTGCATGTTCCCCTTCAGTTTCTAGTATTTTCACATTTTTGGGATCTTCGTCCTCCTCTTGGTCTTCTTCAACAACATTATAATAGTGTAGAACTTCTCCCACTATCACAAAATATCTATGCACGCTACATATAGGTACTAGTTCCACCAAATCATTTGCTGAAAAAATATTGTTCTTGATGACCTACAAAGTTGAGTCAATTAAAGGAGTATCATCTTCAAAACTAAAAGTTACATTGAAATTATGTGTTAATTCTTCCCAATTTGCAGTTTCTCTATGCACTTCTAGTTCGAAGTACTAATTCTTCGGGATTGTGTCCAAGGTGTGTACAAACAAATGTCCCCATTCTTGCATGGGTACTTTATTCCATGTCTCAATACACTATGTAACATGATCCATCGGACAACTCAATCATGTATACTTGTGCATATTATCTTCATTTTTTGTCCTGAACATCACTTGTAGTAATCTTCTACACTACTACCAATATCTTATTCCATCTTTATGCATGACCCACCATCTTGTCAGGGTCACTTTCAGTACAACATCTAATGCTAATAATATTTGTTGATATGATATTTACAATTCAAATTCTCTTCTAAAAGAAGTTACATTGGTTATTCCATCATACCTTGGAGGATCGCATACCTCGGTTCCAATCCATCGCAACGTGCAGGTAATTTGAGCACATTTCCTTGTGGATTCTTCTTGCAATCTCAGCTTCCAATTATCCAAATCTTCCTTTGAATATGACACACATGAAATAATACTTCTCCATTTAAGCACACATAATCATTCATTCATATAGTCGTGTTATACAAGTTGTCGAGCTATTTTCCCTTCACTGGTTCTACATATCTTCTTCCTTCAATAAGATCCAACGACAAAGTAACCTTCAATTTTTCTACTTCAAATATCATTTGTCTCTTCTTCAGTTCAATGATAGTCTGGTTGTTGAAGGCCCAATCAAGTACAAGGAGTGTTGGGTAAGAGGTTTGTTGAGGAAAAGATATGAATTATCTTACTCAAGCATTTTCAAATCTTTCCTGGCTAAGACAAGATAGTCAGGAATATCACCCTATGTTTTATATCCTCAAAAATATTTTCCCAATTCACACGTATTAATTACAAGGGTTTGGGCTTATTTTTTTATGAAAAGAATGTTGCAAAATAACATAAAAAATTTATATAAGTTTCTGAAAAATATACAGATTACAGAAAGTAAATGTGGATATAAAAAATCAAAAGTAACCAAGTCACAGGTACACGCAAATGAGACAGAATAGCAATCCTCTTTATTTCATTCCAACAAATCAAAAGTCTTTTTCTCTTTACAAAATCCCTGTGAGCGCATGGACCAAAGTCTAATTTAGAGATCCCCAATGAAAACCATACAAAAGGAATCTAACAAGAAGTAAAAACTAAACTTTATAATCTGGATCATCTTTCCACAGACTGCTGCCAATTTGACTCTGCAAAATATCATTTATTAGCTATGAAACTTAATCCATAAACAAACAAGTATACACAAACTATCAAAGATAGATCAACACCTCTAAAACAAGCATCTGAATTGTTTGGTTCATTTATGAACCTTGTTGTCTACAATAGGACCTTGCTTTCAAAAAGAGAATTAGGTTCTGAATGAACTCAAGAATTAATGAAAACTGAAACTATCTCATGAAAACAAAAGAGCAAACCTTAGTTTTGTGTTCTCCTTCTATTCTCCCCTTGTTTCTTCTTCTCATTTAGCTTTTATGCCTTCCAAATAAGTTAAAGTAGTTCAACTACTTTCTTTAGTTAAGTTATTTTAACTTAACTAATTTAGTTTAGGAGAAATAATAATAATAATAATAGTTAAGGGTCTTTATTTAATAATAACTAGGTAGGTGGGACTCCTTGTGAATCCCTTCTTTTAGTCTTTTTGAATTATAAAATAAAACACAATTGGATAATCATTTAAACACATGCCACCTTGTAACTCCCTAATGTACCTTCAGAATTTGAATATTTAAATATCATAAATAATTCAAATCATACCCAAAAATATGTGAATATCCACATAATCCAAATTATCCCAAAAAAATAGCTTGTTGTCCAAAACTTTCTGCAAAACATTGTCTTCAACAACTCAATCATGAAAACGCATAAATTAAAATCCATACTTTCCACTCTGAGAGGAAATCTTTCTTTTATCACTATTGTCCCCCTTTGACTTCCCGGAAGTAGCCTTAGGTTGATTTGAACCTTGAGGTTGTATCTCACTAATAGCATGGGAACAATCATCCTTCAGATGCATACGAGAGGACAATGATTTTGAAGAGTCATTTGAAGGAGAGGAAGGGGAGGCAAAAGCCTTGCCTTTATCTTGCACATGGGGGACATCAATTTTAATCCTTTTACTAGCATGAGAGGATTGAACATGTGAATGCACAGGGGAAATTTGAAAATTATGATTTACAGGTGGTGGAGGAGATAATGAAAAATTGGGCCAGTCATGATGGTGAGAGACAATCGGATTGACGATCTCTTGTCATCCATCATTTGCAGGGACTTATATTTTCATGGACACATGAGGAGGCACAAGAATACCAAGGACATTTTGCGGCTGGAAGGGAGGTCTCTCTACTTGAGGTTGTACTATCCCTTTCCCAATCTAGTTGTAGAACCTATCTTGGAACAACTGGTTTAAATCTTGGGGCTCAACATCAAAATGAATGGAGAATATAGGCCCTATGTTCCAGTTACCTCTTCCTCTTTTATTTATTCCATGGATTCCCCTGCTAAAGAAACTCGTCTTGTATGCAGCAATTCATCAGTAACTAGCCCTTAACAGACCATACACAAAATTTTGCTTACATGAAACAATTTTTGGCTCAGGAATTGACACAAGACCCATGCAAATCCATCCATAAGAAATCATTTAATAATTTCCAAGTGAGCAGGGGGTGTGTTACAGGTATGAANTTCAGCGTCTGTGTTTGCATTTGTGTTGCAGCATGTTTCAGCATCTGTTCTTCATAAACAATCGATTGCCATCAATGACAACCTTGATCATCTGCGCCTTGATCATCTGCGTCATCTCTGTTGTAGCCATATTTCCAACAGGGTGGATAGGGTTCATGTGACATCGAGAAGGAGTGTAATGAGTGAAAAAGTGATATAATGAGAGGGGACAAATACACGAGTACTACTCATCAATTAATAAAATAATTTAACCGTGCAATAAAATACCAAAAACATTAGTTACCATCTATTTATGTGTTATCACTTTTTGTTGTTGTTATACACAGGTTTTTTTAATTTATTTTATAGAACAGGGATACCAAAAATGATAATGGGATTATGAGGGGGGTATAATGAGCGAAAAGTGGTAGCATGAGAGGAAATAAAATATAGATATTGTTCATATAAAAATAAAACAAATCCAACAATCAAACATAACTATGTTCAAACCTCCATAATTCAATAAGCATCCACTTTAAAAACCACCATCTAAACTGTCACTTCTTCTACATATTGCTTGCTGACTTTCAAAAAACAATTCATATTCTTAGAAATACACAATTACAGTGGTATTTTCATCCATAGGACAACCATAATAACAACATTCCCATTTATATGATAAACACAACCTTTTGAGCCATAATCATTCATATTCCAATGCTAAATCCTTTTCCTTTTAAAACCAAATATAAATATGCACAGTGATTCAAGCCATCCACATCCAATATTTATTCCTTAAACTCAAATAAGAATAGGCCTAGTATTAACCACCATTTGTCGATTTTCCAAACATTGTTCGACATAATCAACTAGGCATTAAAACTCATAATTTGGCCCCAATCCATTCACACACAAGTGTTCTTCCAATATAATCAACATAAGTATTGATTCGAAATATCATTCAACCAATAACATGCAACTCTGAGCCAAAAATCGATTCATCCATTTAACATGTATAGAATTCTTTTAAAAATTGCCCAACGAGAGACAGAGCCAAATCATGCCCAATTGACCAAACAAACACACAATGTTCTTTACTCTTGAATGGATTTGCAACGATATCAATATCATTACTAAGGTTTAAAACAACGCATAGAGAGTAATAATAGATGGCTCAATTAAATGAATAAGTCTTGAAGACACACACAACTCGTGCCCCTTTCAAATTCACCACAAACATATAATATTTAACAATATTCTTGACAGTTAGGGTTATCAAATGACATCCAACCACCTTCAACAGAGAACGAGAGGAAACAAACTCTTAAAAACACTGTCAAAAGAATTCTCAAGCACAACTCGTGGCCAACCCAATTGTCCAATGCTTCCAAGTAACAACGATAATGAGGGAAACGCCATGATAAATAACAACTCAGGTATCGACCAAGACATGGCAAGAAACACTCCAACTCTTAACAGTTCACATTGCAACCCGAAGAATCGAAACATATCAACCACAAAGACGAAAATGAGTGGAAAAACTTAACACCAAGACTGGTTGTAAAACCCATGTGCGAAACTCAAATCTTGCTAAACTATAACCATAAGTTCCATAGAGAACCAAACCAAACAACCCAAGTTAACTGAACATGCATGTATGTGATTTAACCAATAAACCCATGGGCAGACTACACACAATAAGGAATAACCATTCTTATTTCTTTAAAATGCCAACAATCTAGAATATTCACAAGAAAAACCCATAGACGCAACACCAATACACAATCCAAAGACTTAATAAAAACACAGACTTCAAGCAATTATGAGCCAAAAATCGATTCATAATGCAGAGTAACCATCATGGAGGGAAAAATAAGGAACCATACCTGGAAAATCTTTCTCAAGGGACAGATTTAGATTGTATCCTCCTTCACAACCAAAAATCGTGGAGCATCAACAACCACTAGAGACAAAAAACAAATGCAATTATGGCTAGGGTGATGGGCCTCGAGGGTTGTTTGAGTGAAGTGCAGTAAATGCATGTCGCTTCCTTCATCGAACTCATTCAATTCAACATACAAATCAACCAACTCACCATAACACTAACCATTAAATCAACCATATATTCCATTGCACAGTGCGCCACCCAAAGTAATGTCAAAACATTTAAAAAAAAAACAACAATGCGCCATACATTACCCTATGTGCTTCAACATCTATCATATAACAAAGTGCATAAGTCTAGCAATAAGGGTTATGCACCCTCTCTTTGTCACAATATCACATAACAATTGGGCTTGTGTATAATCCTTTTGTTTGGAAGAGCTCCTGGCATATCATCCACTTATATAAAATCATATGTAAAACAATTAATCCATGTTTAATTGCAATGTCAAAACAAAACTGAAAATAATCCTTTTATCCATAGGACAGCCATAATTTGTGAGTGACCATCAAACCATCTAGCCATGCAACAATCGACCAACCATCTTATGTCATCATAACGATTAAAACCATGACTTGAATCATCAACTATAGAAGACTATGTTGGCATCATCATAATAGCAAAAAACAATATAAGTGCAACACATCCATCATGGCGCCATTAGTCTACAAGGGGGTCCCACCTACTAGTTTATTATTATTATTATAAATAAATAATAGAGCTTGACAATCAATTGTGAGCAGTATTCATCATTGCTTTTTTATACGTCAGCACGATTCTTTCATCTACTATCTTGATCACTTCAAAATCAACCATGTTGCGCACTGCATCAATGCTAACACTAACCCATGTCAACCTTCCAATTGGGACGATCTTATGATGGTTTTATAACCTTAACTGAATGGACGACCAAATCAACTTCGGATAGCCCATCATCTCCCAAGTCTTCCTCGGGATGACATTCACATCAGAGCCTAGATCCAAAATAATATTGTCCATGTCATATTTTCCTATATGTCCATTGATTTGAAACTCCCTATTAGTTCTCTTATTACGGTGCACCTAGTTAACTACCTTGTGTGCGAAAAGTAATATCTCTTTCTCTTGGGCACAAGGATCAATAATCCCGTGCAACATATCCAAAGTAGACTCATTTTTCATTAACTCTAAATAACTTTTCAAAAAACTATTCAAAGTTCTTACCTTGACAACTTGCCTTTATGAATGGTCATAGACTGGTGGCATATCATACAGTGGCAGTTTTTCATACAAAGGTGGCATGGTCAAAGTCAAGGTTATCCATTCTACTCCTACCACTTCTTTCCTTGCTTACATATACGTCTCTTTCTCCTTTCTAGGCTCAAACAACGATTGAGTCTCTGTTGCTTTCCTTACCCACTGGTGGATCCTATTTTCTTGATCTGTCACATCAGTACTGATTCTGATTCATCCGCGTGTAATCACTATTATCTTAGGTTGTTCATTGCACACCTCTACTACTATAATATATACATTTGCATTCCTTTTTTCTTTCCATTTTGAGATCAATTGTGGACAATCCTCCATCGCATGGTATAGTTTTCTGCAATACGTACATGTTGTGCAAGGATTCGGTAAGTCTCGCTCTAAATGTCTAGTTTGATTACAATTATAACATATAATAGGTCCTCTACCTATGTTGAATACTTCTCTTCCACAGCCTCTGAACACTCCTCATCCTGCTTTATTATAACCTCTTGGAGTATTATACTATGGTTCTCCTCCTTCAAATTCTTCTCCCTGAACTCTATATGCATCTGCATTATGCTCTCTCATCAAATCAAATTCACGGAAATCCTTCTCTTCATGTCCGATAGACTTGAAAAAGTTACAAAATATATTTATCGCGGTACTTTGGTATTTCTGCATCAACGGACAATTATGAGGGTGGTGACCCACTGTCTTACAAATATCGCACCATAACCCTAATGGATTTAGAACTCCTATATTCAAATACCATTGAAAATTTGGACATTCATTCTTATGGTGTCCTTTTGTTCTACATGTAGTGCACCATACCTCCTCACGTTTTTCTTTTCCTTTCGCAAGATCCTACAATTGAATAGTCATTGTTGCTAATTGTGACTACACTTGATCCATCCCTTTTCCATTTTCTCCTACTAGGGATGATTCTAATTTCATATCAATTTCTAAGGATTCTGACTATGACATGATCTTATGATGTGTTAAAGCGTAGCGTATATACGACAACAGTCCTACAATAAACCACTCTTTGTGTTGTTCATCTGGAATTTGGAACGTCAACTGATCCTTCAGTATCTTAAATATTTGATCGTGGTCCCACACTGATTCATTCACTGTCTACTTGATATCCTTCAACTCTATAATGCATTGTGACTCGGATTTAGGTTTCTATAACTCTTTCAATAGAGCTTGTCTTACCTCTGCCAATGTTATAATCTATCCTGCAGGTTTCGTAGTCTGATATTTCATGTACCATAATAATGTGTGATATTTGAATGTCGTTTCCAACTGCACAATATTCACATCATCATCTTGGACATTCTCCATAGTCCATATTGTCTCACAAATGAACAATTGTTGTTCTGGATCCTCTGTCCCCACTCCATGGAAGACATGCATTCTTAAAGTAGGATCTACTCCTACCATCGTGTTATGCGCGATATTCTTTCCTGATAACATTAACTGATTTTAACTCAATGTACTATTTTTTCTACTTTGACTACTTCTACTACTATCTTTTCTTCCTTAACTAACTATAATTGACAAAGCTCCGGGTCTTACCTCAGTTCTGGGTGACGCACACGGGGTTGTGGGTTCGACACAGAGTCTGATATGAGAAGGATCTTCTTCTACTGGACTGAGCTAATGGATTTTTTCTTATGTGTGCATAATTCCTTTGATCTAGAGTATCACACCAGTGTCTCTTTCCTCATTCTCACTGTGCTTCCCCTCTCTCTCAGCCACAATCCTCTTCTTACTCAATCTGAATCTCTTACCATTGCATAATAATCCAATCTCTTCATTCGTCGCACACTCTTCTTAGCCCATCTATTCCTCATTCCTTCTTTCCATCCCTCTTTACACTTAGACCATCCTATGGTCATCTCCTGATCCCCCTATGTGTGTGAAGGTGCTTAACAATCATATTCCATTTTCATAACTCCCTTATCTCACAATAATGTCTTAGTCTAAGTAGATAGTGGCATCATGTATCTTTCGCATGATCCCTTAAAGAATTATGTTTCAACAACGTTATATGACTGAGTACAATATATGGAAAATTCAGTAATGTACCCTACCAACACACTTTCCAACCAGTAATCTATTGTGCGTGCTACCCGATTGCTTATAGAATTGACTTTTCTAATTAACTCAAGAGTCCAATTTTTTGGAACAATAATACAAAATATTATGATTTGTTCAATTAATCTTTGGATCCACTTTGCTAAAATATTTGACAAGTCAGCGAATAAAATTTCATGTAGATCTGTAAACACATAACTTTGTAACCATTTCTCTATGTCGAACCATGGATTCAATTCTGATCTATAGCAAAATCTATCTCCTTCACATCCAACCATTTTCCAATATCCTCCTTAGTAGGGCCCCTCTGCATCCCCCTAAGTAGAAGATCATGCTCCCAACAACAAAACCATTTATTGGCGCATAGTGGGAAAACCCTAGGTTCAACATTAATTCACCAAAAAATACCCAGATACCGGCCCTTTTGGCATCACCCGCAAGTAGGTGAAGTCTCACTCGAGGTACCTATGGGGACTGTAGGAACTGGGATTCCACGGTCATGAAGGGAATGGGGACCATTCTAACATTTATTCTTACTTAGTATTCATTCAACAAGTAGTATACCCTGTACGCGAAATCATAACATGTCACACACCCAACCCCCTAAGTACCTTTCTAAGGGGTGGGGTATTAAATTTTCGCTTTTCCTCAATCATCTCAAAGCCTCTTCTAAAATATACCATCATATTTTGTTCATCAAGATTTTTCGAACGACTATACCCATGCTCAGAACTAAGTTATGGGTCAAAAGTTACAGCTTCCTAAAGTTCCTTAGACCATCATTGGTCCAAAACTGCTCATTCCCATGTGGTTTCCACATTGACATGGCACCTTTCCGTTGTCCCACCAGCCTTGAAATAAATGGTTACCTCTGATAGATCCAACGGTCCTCGGAGCTGATTAATCAATGACTCTGATAACCTATCAAAGTTTCTCCATCGGAGTTCCCTTGTTTCGGGCACTCGAACCACTCCTAAAAAATATCTTTGACCTCACCTACTCCAATGGATCTAACCTACGTATACAACGACCCTGATTCCTTCGAAGATTCCAAATCGCACAATGATGAACAACCCTACTCTTTCTCTAGATATACTTAACTTTTGTTTGACCTTCAAAGGTCTACAACTAAGATTAAATCTCATTTTCCACCTTGGTCACTACTGCCACAGTGCACCTGTCTCTTGACGTGACATGTGGCTCAATATCCACTCAACACATGGTCCCATCATGACTCGCCATGTCACCATAGGGTTCATAGGCTCGCTCAGTCAAAGAATGGCATTTGTCCATTTCCTATAAGTTGATTAGGACACTTAATTAATGCATTTTAAAATACTGCTCCTCGGTATTTATTTATTAATTCCTCATTAGGGATAATTAGTATTCACTAATTATTTACCCCCGTAATTTTTTTTACTTAGCCTAATAATTCTCTTAAGTACCATTTTTGTAATGATTATCTTATAAGCTAATTAATTATATTATAACATAAGCTATATTATGTTATAATATAATTAATTAGGTTGTAATGTATTTAGGCTTTTAATCCTTAATTAACAAAAAATTCAAAGAACCTGTCTTAAGACTTCACACCTTAATATTCACATAATTATACACACACAGATATATATATATATAATGGGAAAGAAAAGGAACTAAATATATTTAATATTTTATTTTATTTCAAAACCCCTTCACATGCAATATTGTTTATTTTACAATATCATAATGCTCAACATTCTTCGGATTCATGCTCCAAGCTCTTTGGAGTTGTACTCCAACCCATTCAGAGTTGTACTCCGAACTCTTTGGGGTCAACTATGAAACGATCATCACCTAAAAGGTCTTGAAACTTGCATTCATTTATTTTATATATATTAAATTTATTACTTCAACTCAGGCCATCATCCTAAGGTCTTCGCTCTTGAACGCATGTACTCCTCTCAACACTCTAACCACCAATCACAAGAGAGTAGGGTTTAATATTCTAATATAATTAAACTTTAAAACATACATCCCATCACAATCTGAAGCCTTCAGATTCAATTTGTGCATGCCCTTCTCGTTACTCCGATGACCAATCATGAAAAGGAAAGGGTAATATTATAATACATTTAAACTTTATAACATCCATGTCATCGCTCTGACGACTTCAAAATTCATTCACACACACACTCCCCTTTACTCCGAAGGTTGGACTCCGAAGACCAATCACAAACGAGCATAGCTCAATATTTAATAATATATTGTTTAAAGTCCATTGGTCGTCACACTCCAACCAATTGCTCCATTTTGTGTGCTCCAAAGGATTAATAATAACATAAATATGAATACTTATGTGTTGAGAGAAAAGGGAAGGTATATTTCCCAGGTATTTAATAAATCAATAAAAGACTAAGTTGCCAAAAAAAAAATCTTACAAGAGTGTTGAGCGGCTTTTGTATGGCAAAGTTCTTAAAATAGGAAAATCTTAGCACAATTCTAACTTTTGCATATAGGGAAGATTTCAAATTTCCAATAATCACACACCAAGTATAAATTTCATATTTGTTTGTTTAAATTCTTTTTCAATAATAATATATTTCTTGGAAGTGAAGTTCTACATGGTAAAACAATGGTTTTTACCAAGGATTACTAATCCCTAATTTCATGTGTTTCTTTCCTATTTTCAAAGAATAATTACTAAGTCCAAATCTTTCCCCTTTGGACATTAATTCACTATGTAATGTAATCTTTGTTTCTTAACAAATCTAAATAAGATTTAATTATTCACAATGTTTTTAATTCCAAATTTCATTTTACTTCACATTAGGAAATTGGGTTTTGTTTCCCACTTTTTCCTTATACCCCTTGTTAGTATTTGAACTATTTTCATAAGGCCCAAAAAAAATTCTAATATACTTTAAATTTTATAGCATATAAGCTTAAGGAAAACTTAAAATCATAAACATTTTTATGTAGAATTCAACCTCTTTCTTTTTCATATTTTTTGTAGAGGTTCTAACTGCTTAATTATCCTCACTAGAGCAAAAGATGGGTTGTAAAACTAAATCAACATCACCATTCTCACCCATAAGTTTTCTTCTAAAACACATGCAATCAAGAAGCGAGTATTTAATTCAAAATGAAATTCAATTGAAACATTCTCACAATTTCACCTAAATTTCTCAGGCCATTTTCCAACAGAGAGTTGAATTTACATTATTCTGAAACACACTCTATATTATTTCTGAGCTTAACATTGTAGAGATTTGGGAAATAAATATTTATCTAGAAGATGAAAAGAGTTGCAATTACTGAAGGGTGTGCCACTTTCCACCCAACCATAGGTACAACTGCTCTTGGTGTATTTCACGGTTGGCCACCCCCTAGCCAGAGTATGATGCCATGATAAAGAGTTCTCCTTTTACTCAACACAAGGAAAAGAACGAAGGTTGCTCTCATTCTCCCACAGGAATTCGACAACTCAATATTTCTACCAAGCAAGGGAATCTACTGTGATTTCTCATTCAGTCACTCAAATTCTCTGCATCTTTGTTTATCTTCCTGATTAGAAGACACTCCCCAATAGTTCCTATACCCAAAAACACATTTCTTTGTTTCTCTCTATTTTCTCAGAACCACATGAGTTTCCCACATTCCTCTCTACTTATATTTCCTTCCCAAACCCAATTTTGTGTGTCCTATCTTCTATGCTCGCGATTTTCCTATGTTTCTTGTCTTCTACAACAAGATTTTGTGGGTCTAATACCCCAATCCGTGGGTCATCCTAGAATCCTCTAGATGTGTACTTTTCTTCCCATGCTTATGAGGGAAAGAAATTCTTGTACAACACCCATTCTTTTTCATAAATGTGGGAATCTTGTAGTTCAACCACCAACTTCCCTTCATTAACTGAAATTCTATAAAAATGGGCAATCTAGGTTATTCTTGAATATTAAATTGGTAAGGGAAATTTTCTCACTGTTTCCCTCTCATGGCATCATAACCTGTATAGGAAATCCCCCTCAACATTTGTTCAACATTTTCCTTTTTACATTAATAACATAATTATTTACACTACCTACTTAGCAAAGGTTCAACATTTATTAGATCCATGCACAATCATTATGTCCATAGTCTCTTAGCAAAATATTATTATATTTACAAGCTGGGGGAAATAGGGGTGTTACATAACAACATAATAACCTATGATAGCTTCATCTTACTTAACCATTCAACATATGCACAAAACCATCAGATACATATTAACCATCCATGCATTACATGTGCGCTATAAATAGAACATTAAAGAAACACATCACAACATACATCATGACATAGAGATTTAACGTGGTTCACCCCAAACTAGGCTACGTCCAAAGAGATTGACTTCTTGTATTAATAATTCATGTTCAATCTTTGCAACTGGTGCACACTGTGCTCAAATAAGATGCATCAATTTTACCCAAAATGCCCCAATCATTTGTGCATACAATGCACATTTAGCTCCTTTTCTCATTCGTCACTTCAATCTTCATCTTTGACTCCAACAATGGCTCATTACCTTATCAAATCTCTCAAAACTCTAATCACTGCACTCACACTCTGACTCCCTTCTACCCAAAACCCATTACATATTTATACATTGATATTAGGGCTTAGCCCATTACAAAATGGACCAAATGGTCTAACTACTTCTAACTAACTTTCTCCTTCCACGCATTGGCTCCTGAATATGCGCTAAATGTCTTACGCACACATTGTTCCTTTGTTGACTTGTAGCGTGGTTTGCTCATGTGTGATTCCCAAAACTTACCCAAATTTCCTGCTCCAACAATGAGATATTAAATAATATATCCAATTTCACAAGATATTGATAAACACCTCCCAAAATCCATTTGTTGAACCCCCCTCCCAATACATCTTTCCAATAATAATAATAATAATCCCTATTTTTACTAGATATGCCTTATTTTTACCAAATACCCTATTTTATGCCCCTCGATACCTATAAAACACCCCATACTCCACATGTTCCCCAATACCTACAATATATTGACTCTATTTTTCACAATTTTATAACTCCCTTTATGAATGAAAGTGATAAGATATTGGTCAACAAGGTGAATCCTCGATATTGTGCATATCAAAATAATTTTCTTCTAAATGTTTTTCATAAGATCACCTCTAATGATTTCATTTTCATCTCATAAATTCTCGTTATGCTCATATGAATTATCACTCTTCTACTTCTTTCCTTGTTGCCTCTTATGATTTCACTTTCACCTCGTAAATTCTCGTTATACTCACATGAATTCTCATTCTTCTACTTCTTTATTTGTTGCCTCTTATGATTTAATTTTCATCTCATAAATTCCAAAGGGAGAGGGGGTCCGGGGATATTTGGTTTTTTTTAGTTGAAGTATTGATAAGTGTAAATAGTATTGAAATTTTATGTTAAATTTGAAATTTTTTACAAATACACAGTACTTATTAATTAAAATGAAATGAAAGTAATTTTTTTTTAATTGGGTTACTTATATTCTTGGGTGATGTGATTTCAACTAAAATATGGTTTTACATGGGTTCTAGAAAGGTCATATCAACAAAGCATAGAAAAGGAAAACGATTTTAAATTTGAACATTGGATTGAAGCTTATTGGGGAAGCTCTTACCTTGTGCATGATCATTTATTCCATCCATTTCCAACTACCTTTATATATTGTAGGCAAGTTTGTGGATGCCAAAATGGCATGGAGTTGAAATATCTAAGAACCCAACTCTTTGCATGAACTATGAAACAAAAGCTCTATATTGTATTTGTTTTTATTGCTAACATTTATTTTTTGTAGCATTTTTTTGGAGGTGGTCACCTCCTCACAAGTTTCTCATAATAAGTGATGTAGAGATAAGCATTGGAACAATGCAACATTTTTCAAACAAAGAAAACTAATATCAATAGGTTGGTGAATGACATTGATCTTGTGAACTTCTTCAAGGAAATTGACAATATGGATAACAATGACAATAATTCAGAAGAGCCTAATGTTGGGAATGAACTCATTTAAGGGTGACATCAAACTTAACATGGTTATAAATCTCAACAAACATGGATTTAGGTTGAAGGTGCAAATAGATAAGAATATTGAATCCACTAATGAGAAGGGTAATGCTAATAGGATGGATTCAATTAAGCTAGGTGAATTGATTGTAAATAGGAATTTTAAAGAAATTTGAGTGATGTATGATGTAGGATACTTTTGTAATATGATGATGGGTATGCAAATCATGCTTTCTTCATAGACTTATAACTCATTATAGATTAACACTCTGTAATTTTATATGAAAGACAATTGAAGGGAAGTGAAAAAATTTGATCATTCTGAATTTTGTGTTTGACAACCAAGTGTGAATGTCAAAAATCAACATTAGATGCATGTGCATATTAGGATATTGTTAAAAGTATCAATGTCTATAGGATGAACCTTGAAATGTGCATTTGGAAAATTAATCAATTCAAGGAAAACAAGTATTGTACACTTTGTAGTGTTGCAATTAAGAATATGTATCATATGAAGTACATTGTCAAGTGTGGTGGTGCTATACTATTTAAATATTGCATATCAGGGGAAGTAAATTAATTTTGTAGCAAAGGATACAACTCTAATAAGAATCCAAGAGAAATTTCAAGCATGATCAAAGTTACACCTTGATCCAAGTTCCATACATGATGGTCATCGAGTAACACTTTTTCCCAATTCTAAATCAACCTAAATCGTTGAAAATTCAATCAAATTTCGGTATTGATGTGAACTCTCACTAAATTTTGAAAACCAAAAAAATATTGTTACAAGATGAATCCCATTACAAAGTACATATTATTTGTTTTCAAAAACAACATAAATTTAGTTTTCATAGATATTTTCTTCCCTCCTTAACATAACCTTTATAAAGAATAAAAAACAATATCAATATCCATATCCATCAAAAAGTGAACACACGTTGTCACTGATCATCCTATGGTGAGTATGTAAGAGAAATAAAAATAAAAATAAAAAATAGATATCTAATTAAAAAATAAATATTCAATTAAAAGAGACAATTAAAACTTCTTCAAGCATCACAACATTTTTTCCAAAGACATCCAATTAACTATGGAAACATAGAATAATAGAAGTTTTCCCTTTCTTCACGTATTATTCACTCGTAACCTTGATGGATCCATCTCCCACCAAGTTTATAGAAAGAAAACCCATAGTGATCACTACCTCCATGCCTACTCTCATCACCACCTAGCTCAAAAAATTGGAGTCCTTAATACTCTTTTTACCCGCGCCCTTCGCATCTTCCATAATAACCATCTTGACCATGAAAATTCCCACCTTAGGAATGCCCTCTCCAATAATGGCTACTCCAACCTTCAATCTCTAAATCCCTCCAAAAAGTAAACAAACCCATACCCAAATCCACCCCTCAGACTAACATCCCCCAAGCCTTTCTTCCTTTCATCAAAGGTACCACCGATCAAATCTCCAAAATCCTTCGAAAAAAGAACATCAGTATCATATTTAAACCTCCCAAAACTATCCAAAACTCCTTTACCTATGCCAAATACAAAATCAATCCCCTCAATCACCAAGGGGTCTATGAGATCCCCTGTTCATATAGCACCTTCTACATCGGCCAAACTGGTCGCTCCTTTGAGACTAGACTGAAGGAGCATGTCTTCGACACAAACCATAATCGAACCAAAAAATATGCCATTGTCGAATACTCTTCCAATACTAAACACACGATTTGCTTTGACGAATTAAAAATTTTAGCTAGAGATCCCTCCTACTCTACTCGCCTTATTAGAATCAAACAAGTCCAAAAACACCCTAATAATATTAATAAAAAAATCGGTTTCCAGCTTAGTAATTAACCTGTCCCATAACCTCAAACGCTAACTCATTTTCCTTTGCCTCTTCCTCATCTCTTTCTCCAACCCAACCTATTTTTCAAAATACCCTTCTTTTCCCAATCAACTTTTTTTAATTATTTCCTCAGTCATACTTGTATTTATATCATTGCATCACTCGAAAAAACTGATCACCTTATTCTCCTCATCTATCTTTTCTCTAAAGATGAACAATGAATCTGCTGGAAACCTCGGATATCTAAACTCTCTTTACAATATTCTAAATCAATAAATATGTACTTTCTTTTTTTAACATTTTTCAAAGAAAGAGAAAAATAAACATAATAATTTGTTAATATCTAAACTCTCTTTACAATATTCTAAATCCAAAAAAACTATGAAGAAAATAGATATATTTATTTATTATAAATAAATAAATAAAATTAAAACACTCTCTTTACCAATTTTTTTTTTATAATAAATATGTACTTTCTTTCTTTAACATTTTTCAATTCTAAATCCAAAAATATATAAAGAAAATATATTTATTTATTTATTATAAATGAATAAAAAATTAAAACATTATTTTTACCAACTTTTTTTTTATAATAAATATGTACTTTTTTTTCTTTAACATTTTTCAAAAAAAATTAAAATATAAATAAAATAATTGGTTAAAAATAAACAAATTAAAATATTAAAGCAATTTTAAGGTAAATGTGGAGCTTTCTTCTGTCATATTTATTTCCCACCAGCCACAGATATCAATATCAATAGGTCTAATCACTCAACTGAGCTCTCCAATGCCCTATAAAGCAAAACATGAAAGCCATGTGTATAATTGTGTTTTCTCTTTTTCACTTTATTTCAGAATCGACTTTCAATAAAGCTTTTCTCCACCAATCTAAAATTCTTGAAAAAACAACCTAACTTTTGGTGAATACGGCGGGAAATTCAAATTCAAATCCAACTTAGTCGGACTTCACTGTAAATTAAAACTTCAAAAAATACGCCAAACGTCAAATTTAAATTACTTACCGGAACTTTCCTGTTATCTGTTCTATTTTTCTCCACACTTCTGTCTTGTAGGGTTTCGGTCCAAATTAGTCCATTGTCGGTCGGTACTAATTTATTTATCCTTCTTATACTCCATCGCCTTCGCAGTCAAGCTTGAGCTACAAGCCCAGAAACCAACCAGACTCATATGGAAATCTCTTGATAAATATGGACAGTGGTCCTTTCTTTCACAGAGCTCTCTCAGATCGTATTTTCCTATCATCTCCTTAGTTTCCATGGACTGATCGGCTTTCTGACAAGATTATATTCAAAAGTGCCGACCATTGATTTCCACCAATACATTCTTCTGGTTTTAAATCATATTCTCTGTTCTCTTCAACTGGGTATCAGTTTTCTCCATTTGGGCTCTAGCGTACTGGGATTTCTCAGCATCTGGGTGAGTACCCATCATCAGCAATGACGTTTATGTGTGTGTATATAAGCGGGGGGCTGAAGACGAAGGTGAGGAATCTGACAGAGATACCCATCGATTTGCAGATAAGAGTGGGATCCATTCTGAAGAAGGCGTACACTGTGAAAGCCGGCAGAGGAAAGACTTTGAATTGCAGAAAGATCTATATGTCACATGCTCCTTCAAGAAGCCACGGCGCTGCTGCTTTCTACTATGATGAGAGTTGCCAGCCATACGTTTGGATCCACAATCTCAGTGAGTTCAACAGGATGGTGAAACAGCAGTATATTAGCTTGGAGGATTTGAGAGACTACTCCGAGATCAAGATTTGCAGAGAGGCAGGGAGAGGTAATTTTTCTGTATACAAGAAGCCCAGATCAGATTTGTGCTGAGGATAAACAAATGGGCTACACCATCTTCTTGTAGTGATAGTGATTATAGTACTGCGTTTGTTCCTTATGTTGGTTGATAGTGAGCGTTTTGTTCCTTATATTGGTTGCTTAAAGAGGTAGATTATATGTATAAAATGGTTGGTTGAAGAGGAAGATTATATGTATAAATTGGTTGGTTGAAGAGGTAGATTATATGTATAAAAGGTTGGTGGTTAAATATGTAGATGTAGATTATATGTATAAATGGATATAGGAGAAAATTATGCACGATGTTATAAGTTAATGAATGGGTGTGTATCATTTTTTCCTATTTCTATGTTGGATATCATAGTATTCAGGGACATGATGGAAAGGGCACACTGTCAATTATTGACTTTTTACCTTGCACCACTTTTACCATTTAATTAATGGTTGGAATGTACTTTTTGCGATGTATTTAGATGATTTTCCTATAGTTATCTTGTATGTTTAAGGATATATGGAAAAGGCATATTTCCAATTGTATGTGGCTCCACCTTTACCATTTGATTTCAATGGTTGGAATGTACTTTTTTCTATGTATTTTATATTTAAATGCTTTTCCTATAATATTTGGTATGTTTAGAGATCTATTTTTTTTTCAAATACTTTTCATTTTATGAGAATGAGAAATGTCTAATTCTTTTTCTTTAAAAAATATTTGAAGTGCCCTAACCACTTATTAGAAATTTGTTTCCAAACTTACATGTATTAAGTTGATTATCTCCCATACTAATAGGAAAAGGTTCCATGGGAGGAATCCAAACTTACATGATAAACTTGAAAAGTGTGATAAATTTAATGACTATTATG
>ML807805.1:102108-120298 GCA_009831015.1 Picea engelmannii
CCTTGTATATTTGAAACTTGTTTATGTAGTTTTAACATTTTGGAAAGTTTGAGAACAAGTATGAAACATTCACAATTGGTTGGAAACTATTTTTGGAACTTGGGATCTTTTTTGGGAGCTTTGAAGTCAAAGAAATTGGAGCTTGGGAATGTTTTAAATGGAGTTTCCAGTATAGAGAGCTTGGAAACGTTTTAAATGGATTTCCAATACAAGGAACTTGTAGAAGCTCCCATAAGCTCACCCAAACTAGTGCATCCGCAGCATGTTTTCTCAATGTTTTGGAGCCAATCTCATGACGCCCCCCCCCCCAAAAAAAAAACCATAAAATGATTTTAAAAGCCATAATTTCTACCTATAAAATAACAACCTTGTCATGAAGAATACACATCATTTGGCACTTGACATCATGTTGCATTGTGAGTCGTTGTGTGACTGAGCAAGATTGTGAGTCTTGTGTGAGGAGGGCTAATGTGTATTGAGTAGTCATAATTGAGTGAGGGTCGAGGAACAATGAAGAGTCACGTGTGAGTGAGGTGCATTGAGGAGCATTGTGAGAAATAGTGTGAGGCATCTTGACAGTATTTGGTCATCTCATCATTGTGAGTAGTAGTGTGAGAATTTGTGAGAAAATACTAGCAATTGTTATTTTCTTAGACCAACATTTTTCAGATATGCTTCTCCACTAAACTATGTTGTGTGATTTCTTCTAGTGTTGTAATTTTTGTTGCATGGTTTCCTAAATTGTGTTGTGTGGTTTTATTGATTTAATTGTCTATGAGGTCTACTCAAGCTTAATAGTAATAGCTTATGACATGACCTGTTTGATGTGTTTTTCCAAGATTTAGTTATAGAAACAAGTGGCTAAGTTTTGTTACTTGTAACTTGTTAAATATTTGAATATACTAAAATAGCAAAGTCTAATATACTATAGTATATACTATATAGAAAATCTAGTAGATAGTGGAGGCAAAGCTATCCTAGATTGACCTCCAAATTGATTGAAATAATATTTAAATACTAAAATTCGAGGCATTTCTAAGAGGTGAAGTAGTTCAAGGATGACCTACATTTTGATTGAAATAAATACTAGAATCTAAGCATTGCTAGGAGGGAGAATATTCCAATATTGTCATTATATTACAATACTTAGTTCTAAGTTTAACCAAATATGTATGTGTTGTGTTCATGTACAATGAATGTAATATGAACATTGGTAAATAGTAACTTCAAACAACTTATAAATTGAAATATAATATATATTAATACACCATCTATTGTAACCTTATAGTTGTATTTAATATATAATATTACCCTTTACAATCTAACATTACTCATGTACAATGTAATATATATATATATATATATATATATATATATATATATATATATATATATATAACCCCCCAAAATGGAAAAATTATAGAAAATAAAAAGGAAAAAAATATGTTATAAAACGAAGAGGGACTCACAGTAGAGATACTATAATTACACTTTCAAATACTCAACCCTTACCTTTTCATTTGGAGTGTAGCTCCTCCTTATAATTTCTTTCTTTAGGACTTGGTATTAGATCAGCGAAAGTAGGAATTAATTGGTTTAGATAATAGAGTTGGAATATCTTTTCTCACTATAGAAACCCTTGCCCTTGACTAGAGACAAAAAGAGATAGAACTACTATTGACTCACTTTGCATCTATTACTCAATACAGAGGAATCAAAATAAAAATAAGATTAGAAGAACGACAGAGGAATATTAAGAATACTAAGATTAACAACGATAAGAATAAGAAGGACAACAATAATGATTGTCTCCTTTACATTTTAGCTTTACGAATAAGAATAATAACTACCAGCTATAGAAAGAAATAAGACTTAAAAATAGGATTAATAAGAACAATAAGCTAGCTAGAAATAAACCCACCAACAAAAAGCTAAGAACAACAGGAAGTATAGGGACTTACCCTTTAAATGTTGATTCCTACATTAAAAACAAGACCAAGAAGAAGAACCAATTAGATTTCTATATATCATAGCATCAAGAGGAAGCACTAAGAATTATATATATAGTTTGTTGGCAAAGATACTTGGATTATATAGCTTGGTTGGCAAAGATACTTGGATTAGAGATAGAAACAAAATTTCAAATCATATTATAAAAGGGAAGGAACGATGAGGATGTTGGCAAGGATTGAACATTAAAAGTAATACAAATTCGTGAATTCAATAACATAAAATTATGATAATAAAATTATCTTAAATTATATATGAATATAATTTAGAATATTAATTAGAAAGTTATAAAAAAAGTGTTATAAAGTTAATATTTTAAATTTTAATGTTGAAAATATCATTAAAGTAGTGTAACAAAGTTTAATGTCTTAAGTTAAAGGAAATTTTTCAATTTAGGAGTGATTTTTTTGGCATAGTTTAAATGTTTTACGTTTTTTTATTTTTTTTAGCAACTATAATTAGAATTCAACAACATGATTGTTGGCCAAATCACAATTTCACAGTGCTCAAATCGTGTTTTTGAATGCATAAATCGATTCAACGCCCTCAAAACCCTTAGGGCACATGTTATATGCAATCTCAATCACTAAAAAATGCAATTCCAACTATTTTTCTAAATTTATGGTCAGATTTTAGACAAAACTAATTGAAAAAATTGTTTGGAAAAGAGTAAAACATAGAACATTTAAACTACATTGTGATTTCCTTATGACCTAATTCTATGACCTCCTTCTCGACTTAGGGAATAAGTCACAACCTCAATCCCTAAGAGAACTCTAAATAATTTTTAACAATTTTCATATGCAAAAATAATTAGATTGGAAACATATGTTAAACATTTGGTAATGAAACTAGTAAGTAAAATAATTTTGATTGGAATTAGATGTTAATTTTTATTTTTTTTAATCTAAAATTAGAGTGACTACTCGCTATATTGAAGAAGTGTAACTCACCTCCTGATAAACTTAGCTTTTTTGTAGTTAAAAAAAAAAGCTTGAATGACTTAGGGTAATAAAAAAGGCATATGGGAGAGAAAGAAGATCTAAATGGCATAAGTGATTATTTAAGGATAATCCATTATAAACCAAAGATCATGTAAAAGTAATATTAAATGGATTTGATGTCAAATCCATATAAAGCAATCATTTTAGATGGGCCTCGTTCTGCATGGTGACCCAGGTTCGAAACCTGCTGCTATCTGGAGGAGATACCAAAAAATCTAACCATGCTAAGGGTTGGTGTGGCCTACGCTGGGTGCGATCCCTGAGTGATTTTGATATCTTAGATTCCCATGGGTCATGATTTCTCATCCACAAGCTAGTCCCACAGGTCACAGACATGCTAACAAACAAAAACAAAAATATTAAATGGGTTTGATAGTGTCTCTACTATATTATTGAGTTTATAGCATCAAGTAAAATACACAAATAAAATCTAGATGTTGGATTTTATAAGTTTAGTATTAATTTGTGTGGGTTTCCCATTTATTAGTGGGCATTAATTAGTTCATAATTTTTAAAGGTTTATTAACTTTTTATGGATTAAGTTATTAAGCAGATAAATTCAATCTTTTGCAAGTTCATTTTTTTCGGATGAGGCAAAATTTTTCCTTAATACATTCATTTTTTCAAAATTCCAACTATTTGGATTGTCTTGATGTAACATCCCTAGTTTTAATTCCCACAAATTATAATGTAATTATGTAACTATCATTAGGATGGTGAGCCGATATGCTAGGCGAAGAGATCGTATTGATTTAATTTGGTCGGGGCCAAATGGTATATAATGTGCATTAAAATAACTAATAAAAGTAATAATCATTGGTTGCGATACAAAAGAGATGAAGAACAATGGAGGGATATGATTCCACAAGGGAGAGGGGTCCAAGGGGGGAATTATGCAGGGGTATTAATCCAACCCACATTCATGAAATTATTATCATTGTGTATAACCTTCTATTTGATGTTGAGTGCTCCCAAATCTAATAATTTAAAATCATGTAAGAGAGTGGGTGTGAGTAGTCACATCCCATAGTTATTGGGGAGAATGGGCTGAAGTACAATCATCTTTGGAAAGAGTGAGAGTCAAGCAAGCAAGGGAAAGAGAAGGAAAATCATATGAAGAATAGGGATAGTTTTTGCATGTGGATTTTGGGCAACAAAGGAAGAGATGAGTGCTGGGAATAACACTAGCCATGTTGTGCTTAAAGACATCCTTTATTTTGATGTGTGTTATGATAGAAATGGGACTTGTGTGCATGTAGTGCATATTCCTATTGAGGAAATGGCTCAAGAGCCTGATGAAGGTTGTTGTGAGCACTCCTGAAACAACTAAGAGTTCCTAAAGTCCCTAGCTGAGATATTCCTGGCAAACTTAGTTCATTGGAAGCCCTAATAAAAGAATGGTACAACCTCAGTGATTGAGAGTAGTGAAGGGGGTACATTCCTTGGGTTGTGCAAGTTGTGGGGAAGAGAGAGCTAGTGAATTGGAACTGTTGTAGGAGTAGAGCCTAGGTTTGGGTTGTTGTGTGCGGAGAGTGGATAGCCAAAGGGCTAGATCTCCTTGTGGACTCATAGCCTAAGCTCGAGGGAGGCCTATTATTTATATTTGGAGCAGTAGTTCCTATGGATGGGAGATTCATTGTAACATCCCCACTATAATCCCCAGTTTAATTAATGCTTATGTAGATATAATGTGTGGCTATGTCCAAAACGATGTAATATGTGAATTGTATTCTATGTTAATAATACAATGTGATGTCAACTGTTAAGGGGACATGGACAAAGATGGGGGCTCGATTAATCCACGAGAGAGGGGAGAGTCTAGATAATGATCAAGAGGGGTCCAAGGGGGAATTACCCATGTATATTAATTCAACCCATTTTTCCTAAAATTGCTATTGGTATATGAACCTTCTAATTTTTTATTAAGTGTTCCCAAATCCAATCAATGAATACATGTAAGAGGGTGGGTGTGAATAGTCACATCCCATAGTTATTGGGCACATGGGGGTTGAGTACAATCAGCTTGGGGAAGTTTGTGAGTCAAGCAAGCAAGCCAAAGGAGATGAAATATGTATGGGTGGGGAGAGCAATTTTACACATTAAGTTTTTTTCCATGAGGAGCAAGTAGAGAGAAAAAAAGAGAGCTTGGAGCTAGTGCGGACATGGAGGGAAAATTATAAAGCAAGTTGGAGTGTATCTGGAGCTTTTTGGAGCTGAATATTAAATATCCAGGTTTTCAAGACTAAAGAGTGAACTCCTGTGTGAGTTGCACTATAATAACAAGTGTTTGCTATTGGTCGTTGGTAGTTTTTCGTAGCAACAAGTTCCCTGGATTTCCCAATTGAGAGATTATTGGTTACCTGTGTTAGAGAGGCCCTAATAAACGAATGGAACACTCAAGGGACTGAGATCAATGAAGGCATACATTCCTTGGGTTGGGCAGGTTGAGAGGAAGAGAGCTAGTGGAAAATCAGGATAGTTGTAGGAGAATACCAGTGGGTTGTGAGAATTTTGAGTTGTGAATGGAAAGTGAGAGACCACCCTCTTTTGTGGATTACTACCCTCAGCTCAAGGGTGAATTGTTGTTGATATTTGGAGCAACAAGTCTATGGTTGGGTGGAATGTTCGTCCCAAGCAGCTAGTTGCAATTTATTTTGAAAGATAAGTGTTTTATCTTGTTGTTGTGTTGTATTATGAGTTTAATTGTTGTGCATTAACTCTGTGTATCTAGAAATGATTTATATGTTGTTGTGTTGAGTTATTTGAGATGCATTCATGTCATTTTAGCTTGTTGTATATGCATCAAATTAATGGTAACATTCAACAGCTAAATATGTGTGTAATTCGTAATTGTAAGCTACAAGAAATTAATTAGTTAGCAAAAACTTATGTTTTATGAGTTTTTTGCACCATAATGTCCCTCGGTTGGGCTAGGGGACACTAAATTATGGTATCAGAGTGTCTGGTTCAAACATTAGGCGTGTATGGGATCAAACTAGTGTGGATTTGACAAATTCCTTGTTGTAGTTTTTGTTTGTGATGAATTTGGGGAAAATGGTGAAAAATTAAAGAGAAATCCCCAAATTCGTAAGCAAGATTCGAGTTTAAATGAATCAGAGCTAGTTAACATGTTTAATGGAGCCAATATACAAAGTTGTAGATACGAATTCGACTTGGAATGGTTGAATTTCAAGTTTTAATGGTTGTTATAGAGTTGCAGGAAGTTTGATGAATCAACAGTTGAGATCGCTTTTGATCTTGAGATCAATGAATGCGATTCGTCATGATAAATTTAAAAATTCATAAGGTTTCGATTGTTTGAAACGTTGAGTAGATCAACGTCCAAGATTCAATTTCGGAGGTTTGTGAAGTGGAGAATATCGATAGTTTGTATTCATTTTGGTTGTTGGGAGGTCAAATCATAATCAACGACCAAGATCATCTCGAGTGAGAAATCGACAACCCAGTCACTTGGGTTTTTTTTCAAAATTTTCTAAGTGTTGGAAATTTCCAAGAGAAACAATTAACAGCTAATGGTCGAGTCGACCGAAGTGGTGAAGAGTTCATTGAACCAAAAGAAATTGTCGATGGTTGATGGCCTATGGTTGAGGGTCCACCAAATTCGATGAAGTGTTTTTAATCGTCGAGAGAAATCATCAATGGGTAGATGGTCTAGTATCGACTGAAATCAGCAAATTATTTTCAAATGTGAAAGAGAAATCACCGATGGTCGATGGGCCAATGGTCGAGAGTCAACCGAATTCAGGGAGGTGTATATGTCGTCCAAGAGAATCAAATGATGGTCGATGGAGAAAATAGGGTGATGATGTGTCATGCCACATCAACATCCATGTGTCATGCCACGTCAGCCAAGTTGACATGTCATGCCACATCAACATCCACATGTCATGCCACATCAACCCATAAGTGGTCGATGGTCGATGGTCGTTTGGCGGAACTAGAGAAGTGTTTCATCAGTTGGCGGGGATGACCGACAACCGATGGGTCAATGGTCGGGTGTTGATGAATTAGTGAGGATTTCCATTTGCCAATGGAAATCGTCAACAATTGATGGTCGGATTGACCAATTTATCATTGTGTGGGAAGAAGTTGTCAAGGAAATGAGTCGATCGCCTATGATTGGGTCGACAGGTTAGGAAAAGTGTTGTGTGCACCAAAGGATAATGTCGATCGTCAATGACCGATGGAGCACAGATCAACGAATCATATGTGATCCAAAATGGATCTAGAAAGGATTAAAAATCAAAGTTCTTGGAATCCAAAGAAACCAACTCTATTGTGTGGGGCTCGTCGTTCTGATTTCATCCATATATTGTTTTCTGAAAATAGACACGGTATGCAGAAGTTATCGCGATCTGAAGTTAAAGTCAAACAGGAAAAAAAGTCAAAGTCAAATTCAACATGCCAAAGTCAATGGATGACGTCAACAGTACATCATGTTGACCTCATCATGACACATGGTAGCACCAGAGGCTAACATGTGGCAATCATTTTTGGAATTTTCAGGGATAACTTGGACCCATACGGAAGTGACACATGGCATCGTACGAAGGTGACACGTGGCACTATACGGAAGCGACATGTGGGAGTATAGATGCTGACGTGGAAGGTGATGTCAGCATGATGACATGATGTGGCAGCACCAGGAGATGAAACGTGGTAGGAATTTTTGGGTGCTGATGTGGCGATGATGTGGACTAACACGTGGCAGTTTGTATGATGACGTGGAAGCCCATACAGATGACACATGGCAGGGTTGTACGATGATGTGGCATCCCATATGGATGACATGTGGCAGTCTGTACAATGACTGTGCAATCTGACATGGAAGTACAGATGTTGGCGTGGTAGGTGACATCAACATGACATCATGATGACATGGCAGCACCAGGAGCTGACACGTGGAAACCACTTTTTTAATTTTCAAGTGTTGATGTGGCGATGATGTGGACTGTAATGATTGACACGTAGCATTCCATACGGATGACACATGGCAGTCCATACGATGACTAGGAAAGATGTTGTGGCAGGATGACGTGGCTCAACCAATGGTGAGGTGACACATGGCCCAATGAGGAGGCACCACACGACACCTTCTGGAAGGCCCAATCTGGAAGATTCCCCCAAATCTAGTGGTTCCACCAAATATGGTAGACATCCTCCAAATTTGGTGAAATCTTTCTAAATATGGCTAACAAGTGCTAAGTTTGGCAACTGTCGCTAAATTTGACAGAGTCTGGCTTATTTATCCGGGCACAACAATCGAGAAAAAATAGTTTTTTGGCATGCAAATTGAGACTGTATGGACTATACGAATCTGACAATTGTAGCATTGGGATTCGTGTCGAGGGGAGGTGTCGAGGGACTATTCAGAAGGAGGTCGAATTTATACTCAAAAGTTGCAGAATTTCGAGGGGAGTCTAAATATGGATTTTGTTTCTACATCTGAGTAGCTAAACAGAAAAGTGCCTCCAGATCCCAAGATGTCGATCCAAGCATAGTCGAATTTATACTCAAAAGTCTCAGAAATTCCTGTTCCAGCCAATGGTGATGTTTGTTTCTGTCCAGAAGTTGCAGATTTGAAAAATGGTTTCAGGAGCTGTTATGTAAGCCTTTCTTTTATATTCTTAAAGCATTGAAGATTAGTAAGAAGCCTTCCCCACTGAGACAAAGGCCCGAAGACGTAGGAAAACTTGTTTCGAACTCCATTATCAATCTTGGTATTATGGTTTGTTGTTTTTTACTTCTTATGTGGATGCAACATTCTTTTGTTAAGATTCATCTCTTAATTCCTAAATGGTAAATCAACTCATGCATAAACTTAACCATAGTCTTTAAAAGATCATTTTCGGATCAAGTGGTATCAGAGAAGGTTGATAGTTGGTTGTTTGAGTTTGCATGATTACCAGGGAAAAGATAAGTCATGGTGAAGGAGAGCTTGTAGAAGGAGATCCTGAGATTGGATCAAGAAAGAGGACATCTCAAAGTGAGAAGATGGAATCAGAAGAAGGACTTTCTCAAAATGAAATAGAGTTTCAAAGAGCTTTCTTTTCCATGTCAGAGATGGTAAAAGTGTTGTATGATGATTACTTGGAACAGAAGAGACCGGTTCAAGGGGAATCTTCAAAACAAGACAAAAATGAAGAAGGAGAGGACCCTCCTAAAACTCCTCCTTCACCTCCTTCATCTCCATCTTTTTCTTCTTCAAGTACAAGTTCAACCTCTACTACAAGAAAACATTCTCATAAACATAAGCCCGATATGCCATTACTTAAACTTGATGTAAAGTTTGTTTTGCCTATGTATGATGGCGAAGTTAATGCTGAGAAACTTGATAACTGGGTTAGACAGATGAAGGTATATTGTAATGTGAAGCAAATCAAAGATGAGGAAACAAAAATCAGATTGGCATCACTTCGTCTTGAAAGCACAGCTCTCATCTGGTGGCAAAGTAAGATGCAACATGGAACTCAACAAGTTGGTAAGATTTTTCCATCATGGCATGATTTTATTTTCACACTTAGAAAACAATTCTATCCTTTGGGGTATAAGGAAAAGGATTTAATTGAATGGAAAAGTATTAAATTAAAGAAAGGACAGTTAGTGCAGGAATACACAAATGAATTTTGTAAGATGGCTTTGATGTTAGATGTTCCATTGACTACACAATAAACTTCTATGAAGTATATAGGAGGTTTGCTTGCTTATATTTGTAATATCGTGTTTATGTCTGGACCTACTATTCTTGATGAGGTTTATGTTCAAGCAATGTATATTGAAGTAGGGAAAACTGGAGTTAGTGTATCAAGGGAATCATCCTCAAAGAAGGATGGTAAAGGAAAAGGGAATGGAAAGAAAGAAAATTCAATGACAGTGAAGGAAGAGAAGCTCTCTTGCAAGAATTGCAAGAAAGAAGGGAATGATTACGAGCATTGTTGGCAATTACACCCGGAGAAAAGACCAAAGTGGTTCAAAAAGAGGAAAGGGAGGAAAAAAGTTGCAACAACAACACGACCAACAAACTTGGGGTATGATTCAGGTGATTAGTCTGAAATCACAACAGTTGGTTTGACAGGTAAAATTGGTGATGGTTATGATTCTAGAAGTAAATTGTTTCATATAAGGGTCATAATGAAACATACTAAGATCGACACTTTGATAGATAGCAGATCTCAATCTAACTTAGTTTCAGAGGAAGTGGTTAAAAATTTTGGATTAAACATTAATATGCATCACAAACCCTATTCACTAAATTGGGTAAGCAAAGATCACAAATTTCCCATAACAAATCAATGTACCATAAAGTTTGCAATTACATCTAAGTATGTGGATGAAGTAACATGTGATGTGGTGCCACTAGAGACATGTGGAATGGTCTTAGGAAAACCTTATTTATATGATCACAAAGCAATCTTCTACAAGGAAAAAAATAAATATCACTTAACTAAAGAAGGGACAAAATATGTTGTACATGCTCATCACATAAAAGAAAATCAATCTCTTCTAACAATGGAACAATTAAAGAAGGAAACTTATGCAAGCAATACACCTATAATTGTGCCAAGTAAAGTTGTTGATCTTAAGCATGAACATGAGATGGTTGTAGAATGAAATTTCAATCATACTTTGCTTCAATATAAGTTAATGTTGTTCAAGCACATCAAACATATTGGTTCATTTGCAGTCATATTTCTGATGTTATCACTGCTAATGTTTTCTACATGGATGGTAGTGGATTAAGTAAGATGTGAACGAGTTCAAATGGCTAACAATTTGCCTTCAGTTATCATGGTTATTATGCAATTGATTATGATGCAATAGGTGCATAGACAGAGTTTAAAGACAAAGGACAAGTGGGGAGGCCTATCCTGCACTTGATGATTGGTTAGTATCCTTTTGGAGGACCAAAAGGTATTAGTGGGAAGGAATGATCCAAAATGGATCTAGAAAGGCCTAAAAATAAAAGTTATGGGAATCGGACGAAACCAACTTCATTGCATGGGGCTCGTCGTGTCAATTCCGACCATATATTGTTTTCCGAAAATGGACACCGTATGCAGAATTTATCGCGATATGAAGTTCAGGTCAAATAAGCAAAAAGTCAAAGTCAACGGTCAAAATCAATGGATGACGTCAGCAGTACATTATGTTGACGTCAACAAGACACGTAGTAGCACTAGAGACTGACACATGGAAGTCATTTTAAACATTTTTATTGTTGACTTGGACCAGTACAGAAGTGACACGTGGAACCGTACAGAGGTGACACGTGGAACTATACGGACGTGACACGTGGCAGTATGGATGTTGACATGGCAAGTGATGTCATGATGATGTTAACTTGATGATGTGGCATCACCAGGAGCTGACACGTGGCAGGAGTTTTGTCATTTTTGGGTGTTGATGTGGCAATGACATGGACTGTATGGATTGACATGTGGCAATCTATATGATGACATGGAAACCCATATGGATGACATGGAAGTCTGTATGATGACTATGCAGGTTGATGTGGAAATATAGATGCTAACGTGGTAGTGTGATGTGGAACTGTACAGACAATGACATGGCAATACGAATTTTGACGTGACAGGTGACTTTAGCATGACATCATGATAACGTGGAAACACTAGGATTTGACACGTGGCAGGCATTTTTGGCACTTTTGGGTGTTGATGTGGTGATGACGTGGAATATACGAATTGACATGTGGTAGTCCATACGATGATGTGGAAACCTGTACAGAAGACATGTGGCAGTTTGTACGATGACTGGGCAGGATGACATGGCTTGATCAATGGGGAGGTGACACGTGGACCAATGAGGAGGTGCCACATGGCACCTTCTGGAAGGCTAAATCTGGCAGATTCCCCCAAATATAGCAGAGATCCTCCAAATATGGCAGAATCTCGCTAAATCTATCTAACTGGTGATAAATTTGGAAACTGCCACTAAATTTGGCAGAGTCTAGCTTATTTAGCGGGGAACGAAAATCAAGAAAAAAATAGTTTTTTGGCATGCAAATTGAGACTGTATGGGTTGTACAGATCTGATAGCCACAACATTGGGATTTGTGCCGAGGGGAGGTGTTGAGGAACTGTTTAGAAGAAGGTTGAATTTATACTCAAAATTTACAGAATTTTGAGGGGAGTCTGAATATGGCTTCTATTTCTACATGCGAGTAGTCGAAAAGAAAAGTGCCTCCATAGCCCAAGATGTCGATCCAAGCATAGTCGACTTTATACTCAAAATTCTCATAATTTTTTGTTCCAACCAATGGTGATATTTGTTTTTGTCCAGAAGTTGCAAATCTAAAAAGTGGTTTCAGGAGCTGTTATGTAAGCCTTTCTTTTGTATTCTTAAAGCATTGAAGATTAATAAGAATCCTTCCCTAGTGATACAAAGGCCCGGAGATGTAGGCAAACCTGTGTCGAACTCCGTTATCAATCTTGGTGTTATGGTTTGTCATTTTTTACTTCTTATATGGCTGCAACATTCTTTCATTAGGCTTTTTCTCTTAATTCCTAAATGGTAAATCAACTCATGCATAAACTTAACCATAGTCTTTATAAGATCATTTTCAGATCAATATGACACTCGATTATGAGATCAACGACTAAGATTTAAGGGTTATTAACACAGTAAAACAACCTATTTTGTGTGAAAATTTGTGGTTTTTGAATGTCATTAAATTACGGGGAGATTTTGAGGCCCTAAGGAACTCGGAGAGAGCTATCCAATGAGCTAAATTGTTCGTGAAATAGAGCTCGTATGTGAAAGTTACAGTCAAATCAATAAGGGTAAAATTTTGGCACCAATTTAGTTCCAGAGGTCATAACTCCTTGCTCAGAAGTCATCTTGGGCACGGGAGTAGTCTATGGAAATCCTTTGAACCATAGAAGATAACCATGGAGTCATATTTTGGATTTGGGTATGTAAAAAAGTACTAGGAGTGAAAGAAGACACATGTAGTATACAGTGATAAATTGGGTAAAACAACCTAAACTTCTCTGGACCATAAATTTTAGCTCGGAGTTTGGATTTGAGAAAACAAATAGTCAATAGAAAGGTATTGAGGAGTAGAAGACATATGTCAACCCGAAAATTTTATTTGGGCAAGAAAATGTTCCAAAATTAATGAATATTTTTATGTAGCAGTAAATGAGTGGAAAATTGCAACATATGGATGTTGTAACTTTACGCTTAGAACTCAAATTGAGGCATGGGTATAGTCATTGGAAAGTTTTTTTAGAGAGGAACACATACAAGGAATCAGAATTTGAATTTATACAACTTGTACTTCATAAAATAATGAATAAATAACCTATATTCTAATGGATGAAATGTTTTATGCTATGCATGTTCTAATAGTAATTATTACATGCACATTTCTTGCAGAATTAGAGTTACAGGAAATCAACTTTGGTTCTTATATGAGGAATGAAGTTATGGAAGATGCTCGTGGATCTTACAACAATGAGGAATATATCATAGGTATGCATGTCAACATGGGTAATGTCGAGACTGAGTAAAATGGAAGAAGGAGCCTATCACTATGAGAATCCTGCATAGGGAAGTGTAGAGCTATAGAGATGATAATGAAAGGATTATGAAGGCTCAAGAAGAGATACTCCAGATCTTAAATATGTTGCATAAGCAAGTCAAAAGGGACTTTGGAACCAAGAAAGAAGCTATTTCTAGGAAAGTGTGAGCATCTAAATCCCATATAAAAAGGGATGATCATGTAAATGATAGGTAGTCAAGAAGCATGAGTAGGTTCCATTATTCTCCAAAGAAATACATGAGAATAACTCATGCAAGTTCAGGGCCAGGGATCAACCCAAGTGTTTCTCCTATTCAGAAGTAAAGGAGAAGGCCTGAATCAGATATATGCAAGGTGACCTCAGGAATATCAAGCCACCTACTTTCAATGATGAGAAAAAGAAAGGGGAAGAGGCTAAGGCCTGGCTATTGGAAATGAAGAAATATTTCCAATTGCATGATTACCCTTCAAGGGTAGAATCTAGAATTGCAACCTACCACTTGTAAGGAAATACAACCATGTGGTGGGATCAACTTAAGCAAGCCAAGAACCTTGATAAGAAGAGGATCTCATGGAGGCAGTTCAAAGGATATTTTGAAGAGAAATATTTGTTTGAGCATTATTATGAAAGAAAGATGAAAGAGTTCTTTGAGATCAAGTTGGGAAGCATGACAATGGATGAATATGAGAAGAGGTTCTTTGAATTGTTGAAATATGTTGACTTCATAAAATATGAGAAGGTCAAAATACAAAGGTTTATAAGTGTGTTACCCTCCTTCTATAGTGACAAAATTCAATATGATAATCCAAGGACCTTGGAGGAAACCATAAGGAGAACAAGGCATATTTATGAGAAAAGCATAGCAAGGCCAGTTTTCCAAAAATCTTGGAATGATAAGATGAAGGGTAAAATGAACCAAAGGAAAAAAGGTTTTAAGCCACCCTTTTTCAATAGAAACACCCACGAAAATCAACAAGGTCAGCCATCCCAAAATGAGCACAAGACTGCAGATTCATTTGGAAAAGGCCAAGGAAGAAGCATGTACAATGTTGGGGATGTGAGGGAAATCATGTATATAGGGACTGCCCTCACAAAGGAGAAATAATGAGGATTTTACACAATATTCAAGAAGATGAAACAATGGAATACATGGGAGGAAACATGCCAAGGATTTATGTAGCCTTGGACAACAAGCAAGAAGAATATCAATCTCCCATGATTGAAGTGGAAGGTAAGATCGATAACCAGCCCATATCAATTTTAATTGATTCCAAAGCTAGTCATAGTTACATAAATGTTAACATTGTTGAAATATTTCACTTGCAAAGGAGTAAGCATAAGAAATCTTGGTTAGTTCAATTAGCCACAAGAGCTAAGAGGAAGATCAATGATTTGGTTAAAGATTGTCTGATAGACATGAATGGAAACAACACAAAGGTAGATGTAAACATCATACCATTGAGTTCATATGATTGTCTAATTAGCATGGATTGGTTGGAAAAACACCATGTTGTCCTAGACTGTTACAAAAATACAGTCACATGTCTTGATGAAGAAGGGAATCAAGAAAAGATTAAAGTGATTCCAAGAGTTGTAGTTCTAGAGAAATTTCATCTATGTCGTTGAAGAAGCGTTTCAAGAAGGGATGTCATATTTTTGCAATCCATATGGAAGAGGAAGCCAAAGATAAAGTGGAAATCATTGAATACCATCCGATCTTAAGGGATTTTGAAGATGTTTTTAGGGAAATCCATGGATTTCCACCAAAGAGAGACATTGATTTCTCTATTGATTTGATTCTAGGATCTTCCATAATGTCCAAAATGCCTTACAGAATGGGCATGCCATAATTTAAAGAGTTGCATATGCAACATGAAGAATTGTTAAAGAAGGGGTATATACGTCCAAGTGTTTCACCTTGGGGAGCCTGAATTATTTTTATGAAGAAGAAAGATGGAACCTTAAGTTTGTGTATTGATTTCTGACAATTGATATCAAGGATGATTTTAGGGGCTAAATTTCTCTCATGGGATAATTTTCCATGGTGTTTCCAAAAAAATGATTCGCCATTCTAAAAATAATTCACCCAAATTCTATAGGATAAAATTATTTTACCTTAAAAGTCACCAAAATTTTATACAAACTATATAAAATCCTTAGAAATTTGAATATTTTTACAAAAATATCGCCAAACATTTATAGTTGGCATATAAAGGATTAGTAAGATTCGCCAAGATTTCTACATTTTAAAATAAATTTCCATCCTTAAAATCATCCTGCAGTTGAATAAGGTCACCATAAAGAACAAATACCCCTTGCCAATAATTGATGATTTGTTTGATCATCTGAAAGGTGCAAGAATATTTTCCAAGATTGAATTGAGATTAGGATATCATCAAGTGAGGGTAAAGGAAGAATACATTAGCAAGACAACATTCATGACCAGATATGGGAATTATGAATTCATGGTAGTGTCGTTTGGACTATCAAATGACTCAATAGTATTTATGTCACTGATGAATGGAGTGTTTAGGGAGTACCTGGACAAGTTTGTGATTATGTTCCTAGATGATATACTCATCCACTCTAAGTCAAAAGAGGAACATGAGCAACATTTAAGAATGGTTTTGTAACTTTTAATAGAGCATACACTATATGCTAAGCTAAGTAAGTGCATCTTTTATCAAAAGAAGATTCATCACTTGGGGCATATAATTCCAACAAAAGGGATAACAATGGATCTTGAGAAGATAGAGGCCATTAGAGGATGGATAGTGCCAAAAAATGAGACAGAGGTCGGATCATTCATGGGTATTTCCGGTTATTACCGAAGATTCATAAAAGGGTTCTCAAAGATTGTAAGTCCAATCACTTCACAAAAGAAGGGAGTGAAATTTGAATGGACTTCCAAGTGTGAAGAGAAATTTCAACAATTGAAGGAAATATTAACAAGTGCGCCAATATTGAAGATTTCAAATTCAAATGAATATTTGGTTGTGTGTATTGATGCATGCAAGGAAGGGATCAATGGATTCCTTAGTAAAAACGATCACGTGGTATGCTATGAGTCTAGAAAATTAAAAGAAATGAGAGGAATTATGCTACACATGACTTCGAGTTAGAAACAATTGTACATGCATAAAAAATGTGGAGGCATTACCTCATGGGTAAGAAATTAGAGCTAAGGACATACCATTGTGTTCTGAAGGATTTTTTTGGACAACCAACATTAAATGTCAAACAAACTAGATGGATAGAATTTCTAAGTGAGCATGACTTTGAAATTAAGCATATGAAGGGAAAGGAAAATCAAGTGGTTGATGTATTCAACAGGAGGGCTCATGAAGTGCATATTGTAGCCATCAACATGTACCTGACATATTTAAAAGATAAAATTATTGAATCTACAAATTTATATCAGTAGTATGTGAAAATAAAGGAAACATTACATCAAGATAATTTTCAACAAAAAATTAATTCTTATGAGCTTAAAGAAGATTGAATTATCATGTACAAAGGAAAGGTATATGTGTCGAATTCCAATGAGCTGAAAAATGAAGTGTTGAGGGAAATGCATAATGTGTCATATGTTGGACACCCAGGATATCAGAAGACAATTGCAGTTGAAAGAAGCCAATATTTTTGGATGGGAATGAAAAAATAAGTGGCTAATTACATAGCCAAATGTATAGAATGTAAAAAAGTGAAGACAAAGCATAGAAACCCAATGGGGAAATTACAACCATTTCCCATTCCAGAATGGAAGTGGGAAGTTGTCACAATTGATTTTATTGCAAAGCTTTCAAGAATAGTGAAACATCATGATTCCATCATGGTAGTGGTGAATAAATTAACTAAGGCAACACATTTTATTCCAGTAAATACTACACAAAAGACAACAAATATTGGATAAATCTACATGAAGGAAGTTGCTAGGCTACATGGAGTGCCTAAGGAAATAGTTTCAGATAGAGATCCAAAGTTTACTTCCAACTTTTGAAAAGGTTTGTTCAAGGACTTTGGGACAAATTTAAATCTTAGTACAACGTATCACCAAGAGTCAGATGGAAAAACAAAGGACACTAACGTGATAATTGAGGACATGCTCAGAATGTATGTGATGGACCAACCATCAAAGTGGGAAGATTATATTCATTTGGTTGAATTTTCCTACAATAATGGGTATGAAGCCTCATTGAAAATGAGTCTGTTTGAAGAATTGTATTGTAGAAAGTGTAACACTCTAGTGAGTTGGGATAATCCAACAGACAGAGCAATTTTTGGGCTAGATTTGTTGAAGGAAATGGAAGAGCAAATGGAAAAAATAAAGTAGAATTGAAAGGTTGCCCAGGATAGGCACAAAAGTTATGCATACAAGAATAGAGTGTTTAGATATTTCAAAGTGGGAGAACATTTGTTCTTAAAAGTGAAGGAGAAAAGAAGTTCACTAAGATTAGGAAGTTTCCCAAAGTTGGTAGCGAGATATTGTGGACCTTTTGAAATATTAGAAAAGATAGGTCCAGTTGCATACATGTTAACATTTCCTACATCGATGAGAGTGCATAATGTATTTCATGTGTCATTAATAAAGAAATATGTGCTTGACCCTAC
>ML807805.1:127542-149078 GCA_009831015.1 Picea engelmannii
GATACCAACTTGATCTAAAAATGAAGAAGACTTGTATTCTTGAAATTATTTGCAAATTTAATTTTATGTGTTAAAATGAAAACGGATCAATTTGCAACACAACTTTTATGAAAATTAATCATCAAAGATGCATATAAACAGCAACAATAAACAATGAACAGAAAACACATAACATAGCAAATGATAAAGGAGTTCACCCCTCTCTTGGGCTACATCTCCTGGCCCAGTTTCCAATGGATCACTTGTATTATTTGCTCAAAGTGCTCAAAAATGTTCTTTACAATGCTCAAAATGCCAAATAGATGGCTCCAATGGCTCCAGAATGTCCAAAAACCCCTAGTTGGGCTTTTTCGGCACCTCGTTTGGCCAAAAAATGAAGAAGATAGGCTTCCTGGAAGTCCTCCTTCAAACTTGTTGTCTCTGCATCTACAAATTGCACCCTTGTTGGCTCAACCTAGCCCCCACGCGCTTTTATGCGTAAAAACCCAGCACTGGGCGCAACCGCACAACCAGTACAAACCGTCGCATGGTTACGCGTTGGCCCTTAACCGTCTAAGGCCCGTGGGCATGTGAAGCGCCATACGACCGCACAAATATATATAAAGGGCAAAATTTCAAATGGTTAGAAACAAAGGCGTGCCCATGGTTACATCGCATACCATGCGATCGGTGGCTCATATGAAAGGGATATACAATAGGATGCGCATATAGTAATATGGTTACATTATATACACGCGGGACCGGGGGCCGGGGCTAAGCCCCGGCCTAGTCCGCGCCCACCATACAATACATATCAACTTAAATATAATGTGTGCCATTTATATTACAAGGCACATGTGGTGGCGCGCCAGTCGGTGACCCTTCCCAAGTCTCTTCCCCTGCCCGGAGGTCGCGGGGTCGAGTCCTGCTAAATGCACAAATTTTAAACCAATATGTGTGTGACACGTGGTGGCCATTGATTGGGCCATGTGTCGCCATACCGTTCACTGCAAACATGCCATGTCATATGCCAACTGTCCATACAACTTCCTGCCATGTGTCGTACGGTCTGCCACGTCAGCGTCCGTACGGACTGTACAGACTGTACAATTAGCATCCCTTTTTTTGCATGTTTGTCATTTCGAATAGAACGCGATATCTCTCGCTCCCGACGTCTGTTTGAACCCAAACGAGTTGCGTTGGGTTCGTAATGACAAGGCCTACGCTCCCGTTCGATTTGAAGCAATTCCGAGAACTTTTAATTTTGAGCAAAATTTGATCCCCTCGATCACTTAGTTACTTGTGCCATAGATGCCCTGATAAATGAATGGGATGCTCGAGGGATTGATATCAGTGAAGGGGTACATTACTTGGGTTGGGTAGGTTGAGAGGAAGAGGGCTGGTGGAAAATCGGGATAGTTGTAGGATAATACCAAGTTGTGAGAATTATGAGCTATGAGTGGATAGTGAGAGACCACTCTATTTTGTGGATTACTAGCCTCAATTCAGGGGTGACTTGTTTTTTATATTTGGAGCAGCAAGTCTATGGTTGGGTGGAACGTCCATCTCAAGCAGTTGATTGCACATCTATTTTGAAAGATAAGTGTTTTATCTTGTTGTTGTGTTGTATTTGTTGGAGTTACTTCACACACACCTAGGATTTATTTTTCCTAAGGTTTTTCCTTTTTATTAGTCATTATTCAGTCTCCTATTTTTTAGGAAGAATATTCCTATAGGGAGAATATTCTCTTCAGTTTTCACTTTAGTTTGACTAGTTGAGTGGAGTCTAGATGTTGCATCGGTTTTGTCACCATGCAACATTGGGATCATCACCAACTAATGCGCATTGTCCTTGGGATCATCACCAAACTAGCACATTACTCATGATTCCCTAATATCCTTCTCACTTTACTATGTTTCAGTCAGTTAACTGAAGACTAGTTGACTAGTTAACTCTACTAGGTGGAAGTTCACTCCCGTAACTGCCTGAGAAACTAGACTAGGTGGCAGTTCACTCCCATAACTATTGGTGTGTGTCCAAATCACTCTAAACCACCACTATGGTGCATTAGTTACTCATGTATCTTATATCTATTGTAAATTATTCACTCTTTGAGTGTGGAATACGATTAATGGGAATTCTTTCATTCTTTCTCTCCTTCTTCTTTCTCCAATTCTCTCTACAAATGTGTGTAGTATTTTCTATCTAGATCTATTATGTACAGGTTCAACACATTTACATGGTATCAGAGCTGACAAATTGCTAAGCAAAAGCTACACCAAATTATTTTTGCAAGTATTAAAGATTGAAGAACATAGAAAGATGGAATCTATGTTTTACTCATTGACAATACTTCTCAGGCCTCATAAATATTTGGAATGGAAGCCAAAAATTCTGCTGCATCTCATATGCAGAGGCTTGTACCAAATAACTATGGCAACGGAATTAGATCTCGATTCCACTGATGAGAAAAATGACTTTCTCAATAGACAAGATATGGCCATAGGAAGTTTCAGCATGTTTGTTTCTTCTAAACTTTTCCATCAAGTATATAAAGAATCACAAGAATCAACTCCAAATGAATTATAGACCAGATTGGAGGTTCTAATTGGGAATAAAAAATATTGTAAATATTTCATGCAGGAGGTTGAACAAATAGAGCTAGAAGAGAAGCAATCAGAAGATCAAGCCTCTTATTATGAAGAGTCTTCTACAAAAGTATTTGCACAAATTTGTATTCCATTAATTGAAGATGAGGTCTACTCCATTTCAGATTTGTTTTTTGAAATTCATGTGGAAGAAATATGGCATGCATCTCAGGAGTCATACGCAGATACTTTTCCATGTGTAATGCATGCATCTCAGGAGACAAAAATGGAGTTGCGCACATCAGATTCAATTCTGATATTTTCTGAGCACAATTTGCATAAACAAATTGGATATTTGAATTTCTCTCGGGAAAATTTCCAATTTCAAAAAACCAATCGTCCGAAACGGAGTTTGGGAAGTGAAGTTATGATCATATTAAAATCAACAAAATTTCAACATTTTTCCGGAAACAACCACACGGTTTTCAAAGTTTCATCCAAACTTTATTTGGATATTCTTCATTACAAGAAGAAAAATTGGATATGTGTAGACATATCAATGATGCATCTACTTCATCAGATCCATGCAGACATCTACATCTTCAACAAAATCTTCAAAGAGCACAAACTTGCATAATTGTGAGGTCTTCTTGGAGTGAAGGACAAGGTTGCTTAGCAACTGTTTTTTGTTCATTCTCATTTTATTTTTTTATGCATTGTAATTTGAGGGGGGGGAGTTCCCATGAGTTTTTCCCTCTTTCCTCATTTATTTCAGTGTATCTTTTGTATTTGGGTACCTAACATGGCCTCATTATCGGGACCCATTCTTTATTTTCACCATAGTGATGTTCAGGGGGGGTGTTGGAGTTACTTCACACACACCTAGGATTTAATTTTCCTAAGGTTTTTCCTTGTTTATTAGTCATTATTCAATCTCCTACATTTTAGGATGAATATTCCTCTAGGATGAATATTCTCTTCAGTTTTCACTTTAGTTTGACTAGTTGAGTGGAGTCTAGATGTTGCATTGGTTTTGTCACCATGCAACATTGGGATCATCACCAGATAATGCGCATTGTTCTTGGAATCATCACCAGACTAGTGCATTACTCATGATTCCCTAATCTCCTCCTCACTTCACTATGTTTCAGTCAGTTAACTGAAGACTGGTTGACTAGTTAACTCAGCTAGGTGGCAATTCACTCCCGTGACTGCCTAAGAGACTAGACTAGGTGGGAGTTCACTCCCGTAACTGCTGATGTGTGTCCAGGTCACTCTAGAACACCACTACGGTGCATTAGTTACTCATGTATCCTATATCTATTGTAAATTATTCTCTTTGAGTGTGGAATACAAATAATGGGAATTATTTCATTCTTTCTCTCCTTCTTCTTCTTTCTCCAATTCTCTTTGGAAATGTGTGTAGTATTTTCTAGTTAGATCTATTATGTGCAGGTTCAACACATTTACAGTATTATGAGTTTATTTGTTGTGAATTAGATCTGTGTATTTGGAAATGATTTATATGTTGTTCTGTTGAGTTATTTGATATGCATTCATGTTGTTTTAGCTTGTTGTACATGCATCAAATTAATGGTAACGTTTTAAATTTAAATATGTGTGTAATTCGTAGCTGTAAGTTACAGGAAATTAATTAGTTAGCAAAGAAAATTGTTTTATGAGTATTTCACATTGTGATGTCCCTCGTTTGGGATGGGGGACGTTACATTCATCCTTCATATGCAACCAGTTAGATTACATTTATAAAAAATGAAGTGTTCCTATTGTGTTATTTATGATTATTTCGTTGTGTAAATGATGTGTGAATGTTGTGTTATGTCTTGTTTGGTTTGCATGCATTCATGAATTTATAAATTTTGTAGATGCATGGATAAATTGGTGTGTTATTGATGTATTTATTATGGGCCTACTACACCTTGGTTTTTTGTTATATGTATGGGGCGTTTTTAATTCAATTTTAGCAGGTTAAGTCATTTTTTGCAGTGAGGGGACTCGACATGGGTGTTGGGTATGTTACAAAGTGGTATCAGAGATTCTAGTTCAAACGTCGAGCTTGTATGGGCTAGGTCCAATGCGAATTGGGAAAATTCAGTACTGCAGATTTCGGTCTGAGCGAATTTGGGGGGAAAAGGTGAAAAATCAAAGAGAACTCCTAAAATTCGTGGGAAACATTCGAGTGAAATTGCCTCAGAACCATCTCATAGATGATATGGGGTGTTGTTCCTGATTTTTTACTTAAGGCTCAAAACACAATGTCAGGCATCAAGAAATAAGGAAAGTTTAAAAGTTTGCTTTTTCTGTCTTAGTTATGTGAGAAAAAATCCTTAAAATGATCTAATAGTATAACAGCTCAGAGGTCGTTTTTCTTGTCTGATTTAAATTTGAAAATATAGGATGTAATGAGAGAAAAACATAAAGTTGTTAGTCAAAGAAAGGCATCAAATACAAAAGAATCTTACTTCGTTATAGAAGAAGAAAATGGATAATGTAAACTTTAATGAAACATAAAATATAGTAATCTAATTAACTCACAGGTCTTGCGTTTGCTAATAGCCAATATAGGGGAAAATCTATTTGTTATCAAATAACTGGATGAAGTATAACCACAATAGATGTTTTACTAAATTGTGATTATGCATTCATCAAAGAAGTATATAAAGGATGTTGGAATGTGAAAAGATAGAAGAAAACATAACTCAAACTAGACGAAATGTGGAATCTCTGGTCTGCACTTGTATTAATCCTCAATGAGGAGAGTTTTCTCAATTACAACCGAAAAGAAGCAGCCCTTGCTCATTCTTTCAAATATGTATTTATACAAAAGTTCTCAACCTCAAATGGTTGGAATTCCTCTATCTTCAGAATAATTAAAATTACAAAATATGGAAACTAAAATGCTTCATTTGCAATCTTCTTGATCTTCTCGTTATGTTGGCATGAATGTTTTCATTTCCTGTCTTCTAGCTCCAAAATAGATAATGTACATAGACTGTATTCATTTGTTTCCAGAGGTACTACCTTTTCCCTGCTCAATACATTTGATGCACCTGCTCACAAATTCGGCTACCAATCCGGAAGACCCTATTAAGTTATTAGCCTAAAAAATGTATAATTTCTTTTCCAGCTGAGGCAATCTCTTTTCTATCCATAAATCCTCTGAAATAATATACTGCAGTTGTAGAATAGGCTTCACTAGCCATCTATCTATTTGAGCAATATCAACATGTTTTATGTGGGATATTTCAGCTTGTGCTTCTTCCATATTTGTTTTAATGTCAAGATAATGTTTGGCTATATTAATCTGACCCAGTGTTCCAAAACTATCTTCTTTATCGAAGCCTAATAATTCTTTGTTAAGTGAACAAAAAACTTCTTCGCAATATTCTTTCAATCCCTTAGCTATTTTCCTACCTTCGGCTATGTTTGACTCCCAAGTCTTTATTATAATATCACCTTTGGTTTTCTCTGAAATAGACAACCCAGATACCATAGCTCTTCCTTCTTTTGCTGATGATATAACCACTTCTTGGAAGGTAGTTCGAGCAACGATAGCCTCTCTCTCTCTCTCTTAAAAATATTACTTAATGCTTCATCCATCACCTGAGAATGATTTTGGACGATTTTTACTTTAGAGAGAAGGCTTTATTGAGCTATTTCCAATTTCTTTAGCACCTCCAATGCTTGATCTTAAAACAACGCTATATCCACCACCATTTTCTCAGGGGAACTGACCTTGTCTTGCAATTGTTTTATCAACTCATCTTGTTGGATAGTTTGTCTTTCGCTCACTTGCATATTCTTATGCATATCGTCAAGACTGGACTTGAGCATTTGGATTTCTTGTCTATCACTAGCTCTAGCCTGTTCTAGTCCTTTATTGACTTCTTCTCTGACATTTTTTTATGCATTCCTTATTTGATTTTGCAACTAACTTATCATCTGATTTCTCTGCTTCAGTCTTTCTTTTAGGTTATCGATTGAGAATAGGTTAGTTGTTGCAAAATATCCCAAAGAGTCGGCTACCTCTGTAGCAAAATCTTCATCTTCCAAACTCTGTCCATCCAACAATACTCTATGTTTGTTTACCGTTGCACCCTCTTTCTGGTGCATTTATTTCTTCACCACAGCTTTCCCTTTCTTACTGAAAAAGAAATCAAAGGGAGTTATCTCTTCAATAGAGATGGGCATGAGATCTTCTATGAGTATTACCTCTGTATTGGGGTTTTCTATAGTGGCCTATAACGGCATGACACTCTGAATGGGGTTGCTGATTTTTGTGGATAACTGTCTTCCAGTTTAATCTGTAGTTGATTTATCTGGTGAAGACAATGGCCTATATTCTCCTTGTTTTGTTAATGTCTCTAGTTGATCTTTGGACTGGTCATCAGATAACTCTATCGCTGGGATATCCTTTTTCTAAGTCGAGATCTCAGACTTTTCTGAGTTTTCTAGGGCTTCTTGTTTTCTAGAGCTTATGACTTCTAGATTTTGGGTCTTTGTTTGTTGTGTAGCAGGAGACATTGGGTTTTCCCCTTGTAATACTTTTGGAAGACTACTCCTTCGGTGTTTTTGGAAGTTTTAAAAATCAACCATTTTATCAGGTAATAAGGCTCGAACTCGGCTCAGAACTTCTTGGTAAGATATCACCCCTCAGAACACTTCATCCTGAGGGGATTCTTCATGTTCATACTTTTTGAGATTGCAACTGGCCATATGGTTAGCCACAACCTTCTGCGGGTCGTGCTTCTTAAATTCAATATTAACCATCTTTATTTCTTCTAATGCCGCAACTTCCACTCTGGAGTGGCCGAAATCCAATAAAGAAAATACACCAATATGTAAGGGAAAAGATGGCCATACCTTTTTCTGCATGACTTTGAGTTCTTTACTAATCCCGACGAGTATAGTTTGTCGTGCGACCTCGTGGCACACCAGTCGGTCTGGTAAAAATTGCGGTAAAGCGTATGGGGGAACTGAACAACCGAACACTCTGATGTAAGAAAAGTTCTCCTTGATATACCAGTCTACCACTTTATCCAGGTTAGCCACAACTGTATCTGAAATTCTAGGAGGTGGGTGACCAAAAATAACAATGTGCATCGACACCACTACCCAATTACAGATTTAATAAAAGAAATATTTCGCCTTGTCTTCCCAGAGTTTTGAATGATAAATATGAATTGGTTATGCGCTATCCGGAGTCCATCTCCAGCCCAATAGCGGGAATGGTGTCATGAAACAGATGGCGCCCATAATATAAGCTGACATAAAAATGAAGTTGATTTCCCCTTGGCTTTATTTGCCTGGTATTCTGTAATTTCACTGGCGAGATTGTCCGATAATATCTTGGCCTAGTCGAAAGAATAACCTTCTTCCATTGTGTGTATAATGGGCACCCATGGTAGAAAGAAATGGGTTGTGTTCTCTTTTCCATAAAGTCCGCACATCATCATGGCTATATACATGAAATGTGGTTGCAATGATGAGATTCAGTATATTTCGTGAGAATCAGCTCTGAACTTTTTGGGGCGTGAGCACTAGTCCTTGATCAAATCTGAAATATTTGTCCCATATTGATCACACTCCTTCTTGTTGAAATTCTCTAGAAAACAAGTATTGTAAGTGAAGTTTGATGTTGGATACAGCTTATACATCACTTGTATGTGTTCCGGCCGAAATGACCCAACAACCACCTTCTGAGAATTGAAAATAGTTCTAGTTGGGACATCCATATGATCTAGTGCCCAGTTAATCATATCATTGTAGGGTAAAAGACTCAACCTTGTTGCTACCTTATGCATATTTTCCTGAGAAATAGTCTTGTATTTGATAGATAAGTCTTCCTTTTTGTTGTCGCTTGAATCACCAGGGAAGTTTACCAGCTTGTACGGTAGGATGTTGAATACTTTCGTCCAGGTTTTAACTGTGTTTATACTTCTGGGTGAGGTATCAGAGATAACCTCTAAACTCTGGCTTGAACCCTCACTAGTCGTTTTAGCTGCTTTTCGTGGTGGCATGGTAGCAGTCCTAAAAAACAAACCTACTATTTGTCACAGAAAATGCACAGGGATGAGTATCTCGTTAAGAAAGCTCTGTGAAAACGAGAATGTAATTCAGAAAATGAAAAATCTTATTTGCCTTAAGCATATCAATCTGCATAGAACCTTTTTGATAACGCATTTAATTCCTTTATTCAAAATATTTGGGCGATAAAGCAGGTTATTTGAAATAATTTCCCTAAATCAGCTATTAATGTCATTAATGGTTGATATTTCGTGATCTGGGAAAAGTGTAGAGATCATTTGAATTTACCCGCATTTCAAACCAACATAAATTTTACAGGAGATAAGATTGTTTAAGGTGTTAATAAATCAATTTTTATCCTGTTAATTAATTGTTCTTAATCCTTAATCCATTTCGGGGTTTGGATTCCCAGGTGATCTTATTTTGTTTCAAGTTATGATCCCTGAATCGTGAGATCGCAAGTTGATCAATTAATATTAATCAAGTTTAACATTTTAATCAATTGTGATTAGTTAAGGGTTTTGCGACTTCGGGTATCAGGATTTCAAGTTGTTGTTCAAGAAAGGATTCCCAAAACGCGAAACTGCGATATGATTTAATTATTGTTAATCATTATTAATCGTTTAATTAACCCTGTTTAATTTTAAGCTAGTTTTGCAATTTCGTATATCGGGACTTTGGTGGTTGCTCGAGGAAGGATCCCCGAATCTTGAAGTCATGATGTGATTAGTTAGTACTAATTGCTTTTACCACCTTAATTAAAATGGCTTAAAACTTATCGACGTTTTGCAATTTCGCATGTCGGGACATTGAGACTCTTTATATGTTGGACTGTTAGGTCTGTGAAACCCCGAAACCCAATATTTTGAAGACCATTTTTAACGATTTGACCCTTTAACTAGTGGGTGGCTCCATAACTTTCAATAACTTAGGATCGTTGTATCAAACGAAAGAACTCATCAATGGTGATATCCAAGTGTGCGCTTGTCTTTATTTAATAAGAATTAAACCTATTTAAGTCTAAATATTATAAAAACTAAATGTTTCAACATGGGGCATCAATATGCAAAGTTGCAGAGTTAAATTTGACTTGGAAGGCCAGATTTCATGTTTTAATGGTCACTATAGAGTTGTAGGAAGTTTGATGAATCGATGGTAAAGATTGTGTTTGTTCTTGCGATCAACAACCCAGATTCACTTTAATAAATTTTAAAATTCATAAGGTTTTGGTTGTTTGAAAGGATGAGAAGATCAATGACCAAGATAAATTTTCAAGTATAAGAAAAAATATATCATGTGCAGGTATAAGAATGCAAGAAGAGGGATTGGTATATATTATCTAGAAATTTTATCTAAATCTCCCAAAGCAATAAAGTTGTATCTCTTATCATAGTGCACAACAAAACCAGGGTACATGTGAGAATGGAGGAATGTAGCACTCCAATTGGAGCAAAGTAGTCTTGAATGGTCAATCAATGCTTCACAATGAATCACTCAATGAAGTGAAGAGAGATATTTAAAAAAATTCAAATCCATGGATGGAAAGGAGTATTAGAAAGATGCCATAAAATAATATTTTAGAATGTTGAAATTCCAATCAATGATAATGGTATTTCAAGACCGGTTTGGTCAAGGAAATGGGGAGTGGTTAATTAAATTGGTGTATTAATATTTAGCTAGATTAGTGCTTGTCACAACACTATAGATATTGATAATTTAGCCAAAATGTTGGGACAAGATTTTCTGCATAAAAGAATCCATCGTGAGATGGAAACACTGATATAGTGGTTGGAAATGTAGGATAGCCAAGTGGGGCTTGGTTGGAAGGTTTAGAATAAAGTCCAATGGTGCAGAGTTGAGCAGAACGACAGTGCAAAATGCAACAAGGTTCTACAGGAATTTAAGGAAATCCATCTACAACAACAAAATAAATAACTAAAGTTGAAACAAATATTCATTGGAGTGCATGATAGAATGGATGCATGATGCATACAATAAAGATAGAATGCATGTACATGAAATATGCATGATGAGATTAATGCTTGGTGTGATAAAATATAAACAAGAACAACAAGATGGTGGAAAAAGGCTCAATAGCCAACACGTTTTTTATTCATACCAATGGTACATATTTATAGTACAATGGGTGATGCCACCTCATAGAGAGATTTTCTCTAGATCATAAAATAATGCATGATTATTAGGTTAGGAAATATTAACTAACTCATTAGTCATCACTTGAGAATATATTACCAATATCCTAAATGAATAATACAAATATAGGTGACAATTTAGACTTAGTGATTGGTTAAGGTAAGTCATAGGCTAACAATCTCGCCCTCAATCACAAGTCTGATCAATAATACCAACAATAAAGCATAAAATGGTATCAATTCCAAGTCTTCATACTGAAACTCTCGTGTTGAGCCTCAATGAAGAACTACCTGAAAAAACCGCCAATCTGGATGTTGAATGGTTCATCTGAAATGAACTGGAAAAGAGTTGAGATATGGAAGTGAACATCTGCAATATATGAACATTTCCTGCTTACTTGTCAATTCGATCATTTTTCCAAGTATTTGAGCTAGAAGAATCTAATGTCTTTTGTTAATTGGTGAACATGTAGTATCACGACTCTACTATCAGTGTATCACTGAAAGTGCTCTCTGAATTTTTGGTTTGGGATAACCACTAACCAATTGATACCATGTATCTGATGGTTTTTGGATGACCACTAACCAATTTTGACACTTTTAGGTGTCCAACAACATCCCAATGTATAATGTGTATGATTCAATTGCAAGCCATCGAACCATAATCCTGCCAAAGTTTGTCATCTCTGGAAAATCTCACTATGTAATCATGTGATCCAGGATGCATGCAATTTTTTCACTTAATGTAAACTCCAATCTAATGAGAGTGAACTAAGAGAAGTGAATCAACTTCTAGTCTGACACATCCTTGAAGATGCCCGACAACTCAATCAAATGCCAAGCTGCAATGCAGAAGGATCCTCTTATCCTATCCTAGGTCGAATGACCATCTATGTGAACCAAACATCCACATCATTGCTCTCAAAATCAAAATCAACATCCCAATTATGTATGATTCAACTTAAACTTATTGAACCATAATTCTGCTAAAGTCTGTCATCTATAGACCGCAGTTTCCCATTTGTAAAATTCCATGCCCACCTGACATACTTGTTGTCAAAAATTTTAGTCTGAAAACCAATTCCATCATCAATTCCCCCCTTTGCCAGCTGAAAGGACAGACCACAAGTGGTTTCATGAACCATCGTCACTGGAATTTTCAACTCCCCCCCTTAAGGTGCATGAGAGTTTCATCATTGTACTCCTTCCTTCTATGCTCAAGAGAGTACCATACTTGTTCCATTTGACTACAACACAAAGTGGGCATGTGGAAACAACCACATGTTATCTCATCCTGTGAGGGCCATGCTCGAAAGCTACGCCATAAGGGGACAATTTATGTGAGGTACAAAAATGTTATGTTCTACAAGATTGGTCTTTACTCGATATTGAATTCTTCGGTAAGACTTATATAATCGTTTGGTTGTTGATGACCACTACCAAGGATCAATCCACTCATAGTGAATATTCAATATTTTAGGTTTCTTCGGTGTTGAACATTTGTCTGAAGAATGGTTATGCTTTCCACAATATTGGAAAGGATGGAGATCAAAACATTGATTCTCCTTGTGACCAACTCGATTGCAATGTTGGAACTTTGCATTATGATGCAGAATTGGAACAGGTGAAAGTGAATCTTCTTGAAGGAATCCAGCACTGTGGAACTGGATTGGTTTGGAATAATCAGGAATATGAAAGGTAACTTCCTTGTCATATCCAAGTCATGTTCTATTCTTGTTGTGGCAGATTTCTTCCCAAGGTTTGATGATGGGCTTGGAAAGAGTATTTTGAACCTGTTGCTTTGAAATATGTGGAAGATGATTTAATGAATATTGTTGTATCATTGAAAGGTTATCTTCACTAAAATCAAAAGAAAACTCTTGAAAAGTAGGTTCATGAATAGACTCATCTTTGTCTGCATCTGGAGTTGTCTTACTGAGTTGCTCCTTCACTAACTGTTGATCAAAAACATCATCATCATCATCATAGAGAGGGTTGTTCTGAACAAAAACTAGTTCAGAATACTTCATCGGTTGTTGATTTTTTAGATCTATCAACTCATCATTCAATAGTTGGGATTGTGCTTGAAGAAGTCTAACTTTAGATTGAGTTACTTGCAAAAAAGTTAGTATTGATTTTAGAGTTGTTTTTTTCAATATCATCGTTTTGTCTTCAGCGGTGTTTATTAGAGTGTTCAGTAACGTGTTTATTAGAGTGTTCAGTAACTCTAATAATTCTAGATTTCGATCTATTTCAAAAACACTAAATGAGGTCTTCTTGTGTAGGTAGATCCTAATTACAATTTTACTTGACAAAGGAAGGCTTACTTGCAACTCACTCACTTGAATTGCTCGCTTGAATTTGCTTGAACTTCACGTTCACTTTCTCTTCATGCTCACTTGCAGTTATTCACTTGAATTTGTCTCTAGGAAGTCACTTGCTTGTATTCTTTAATTCACTTATTCTCACTTGCTTATAACAAGGTGTGGGTGTTGGATATTACAGAAAATGCACCCAAACTTTGATGTTTACAATGATTTGAATTTTAACCACTGAACCTATAGACTCGGGAATATAATGACACAATAAAGTTGTGGGTGTGGGGTTCAACCGAGAATGCACCCAAAAATTACAATTCAACTTCAATTTGAATTTGATTTCACTCTTACAAATAAACTATTGCAAGTAGCAAATGATCTTTAATTTTGAATGTTTCATTAACTTGATTCGTCTATTTCTTGATGTATAATCATTTGTTCTGAAGTTGAATTGATCTTCAAATTTGTATTCATTTGTCGATGCTTTGAGAACTTGATTATGAGCTTGATGTGTGCAATGTTGATATGATTGCTAATCTGATATATTTGTTGCTACGTGATTACTTGTGTTTCAATGTATGTGCTTCATTGGCTTTAATTATGTTCTTACATTAACTTGCTATGGATTTCATGTGTGTACAGTTGTATAATAAATTATAAGCGTAGTGTCAGAAACTAGACACAAAACACTATGAAAACATTCAAGAAATCTTTCACCATCGCATACAATGAAAGGTGTTCCTAAGATCCCCTTATTCAATTTCGGGCAGATCTAGGACACAAAAAATAAATAAAACTTAGATTTTATTATGAGTATCCTTCTCATGGCAAAGCCCAAATACAATTAGCTCGATAGACTTGTGACAAAAATGCTTCACCAAACTCTCATCAAATCTTCAAGCCCCTTTTACATAATTAAAATTTAGCAATCTCCCTTACACATCATGGCTTCAACCCTCTTTGAAGTAAAAAAGTTACTTCAAATTATAAAACAATCAATTGTGCCTTGAAAATATAACAAACAATCCCACTCTCACTCTACAATATAATTGACATTCTAGCCCCCCTTCAAAGTAAAAATATAATGTCACTCTACAATATAATTGACATTCTAGCCCTCCTTCAAAGTAAAAATATAATTGACATTCTAGCCCCCCTTCAAAGTAAAAAAAAAATTACTTTGAGTTTACAAAAGTGCCCTCTTTACAATATGATTTAAAATTGATCCTTCTCAATAAATAAACAGTAATATGTCCCCCACTTAAAAATTAAATGGCAAAGTTTGTCCTCAATAAAATATTCTTATTTTGTTTTGTGCAAATTGGGATGATGTTGGAATTTTTTTTAATGCTCTTTCATTGAAACTTACGTTGTTGCCCCTAAGATAATCCACGTTTGGTTTGGAGAGAATCCACTTTTAAAATCATGCGATGGATACTAGATATGGCCATAGATTTTAGGAGGATGGATAGATATTGTGGAGTCGGATTGTTGTTGTGGAATGAAGGGTTTGAGAGAAAAACATTGTGGAATGAAGGGTTTGAGAGAAAAACATAGTGATGGAAATGAATCGAGGAGCAGATCGTGAAAGGTGTAGGTTATGTCAATGAAAAATTCATGGAGGGTGCCCACTGGAATAAAATAGTTGGGATTGATGACGAGGTGGTAGGTTAGATTGAGATCGTTGAACATATCTCTCTGGAATTGTGCTCGAGACAATCATGTGGGATTATTTCTGATGGTGCTCAACAACAAATGAATGTAGCTATAAAAACCCAAAAGTTCAAAGTTTGAAACTTCTCCGCAATGAGCATACAAACCAATCGAAACTTAACATGGGCTCTTGTAATTAGTTATAATTGCGCTCTTGTAATTAGTTACCATTCAATGAGATTATATGTATGCATTAAATGCCAAAAAAAATGTTACCTCTTTTCGTATGCTCCTGGTGCGTGGGTATGAACTGTTAGAAAATTTGTGCGATTTTGATGGATCTTTCACTGTGGTTGTGGGTAAAGGTGTGAAAAAGTCGGTGGTATTTTGGAATTATGTCCTTCACGTGGAGCTGGATAGTTGCATGTGGGTGAATTCTTGAGTGTAGATCATTGAGCTAATAGTTGGCGCGGATCGTTGTTCAATTTCCTTCAATTTGTCTTATTTGCTTCTTACCATTTCCTCTTTTTCGATAGAACAACAGAGAAGGCATAGATCAAATCTAAAAAAATATTCAGATCGTTGTTATTAGGCGCTCATCGATTGTGTTGCCGCAAGATATTTCTCCATAGAAAATCACACATAATCGATGTCTTCAAACATTTTTATCTACCATCTCCTTTTGGATTCATGTGTACTGACGAAAATTTTATGGAAACCGATGAATTCCCACACAGTCTGAGAATTTGACTGGAAGCAAGGCACAAATCTGTTACTACATATCTCCAACACCACAGTGATAGGCCTCCAATTGAAAATCTCATATAAATTCACCTTCCAACAAGCAAAAGAAGCACAAAACCATATAATGGAAACGTTTTCTCAAAGAAATTTACAGCAACAACAATATCTACAACAGACGCAGACCTATTCCAACACAGATCACAGTCTTTTTATGATTTCAAATTTCAGTTTGGACAGCCACCGATCTGTTGAGGGACAAATGCGTTTGCAGATCCATGAGGAGGGAACATTCACTGACTTGAGCTCTTTCGGCTCTTGCGTCAACAGGAAAATCTCAAAACCCTAATGGAATTTATCATGATAGCATGCCTTTGTCATAAAAAAATGCCATGCAAATAAAACAAGGCAGATAATAAGCACGACATTTTTTTTTACCAAATCCACGAACTTCTTGATATATGCATGTTATTTCGGAATGAATAATGATGACCATTACGTTCTGCGCCAATGAGGATTCTCTTTCTACCTCAACTGATGTCTACTAACATGATTATTCACTCTTTCAATATCCAAATGCTTGTACTTTTCTAGATATAGATCTAGGCTAACTTAAGGAGAATAACTCAGATTACAAGATCCTAATACAAATCTCATGAAAACATATGCAACAATGCTTATAATTTTCAATAGAAATTGCAAATGAGAGTTACCAAATATTTCATGATAAATTACCATTTTGTGTCATGTCCAAACCTATGTAGATCTACAATTTGGTTGTTGTACGTCGCTTCACTTCTCTCATGGATCATTACCATGGAGTAATTCACCATTACTTCATCATTGTCTTGGATCACTATCAAAGAAAAGAACTCTCATCTCTCACCTTCTATGGATTACTACCATTAGAAACTATCAATCCTTTTAAGACTCAAGGAACTCGAATATTATCACCATTTATTCACCATGGCTTTGATACCAATTGATAAAATATAAACAAGAACAACAAGATGGCAGAAAAAGGCTCAATAGCCATCACTTTTTTTATTCATACCAATGGTACATATTTATAGTACAATGGGTGATGCCACCTCATAGAGTGATTTGATCTAGATCCTAAAATCATGCATGATGATTAGGTTAGGAAATCTTAACTAATTCATTAGTCATCACTTAAGGATATTTACTAATATCCTAAATGAATAATACAAATATAGGTGAAAATTTAGACTTAGTGATTGATTAAGGTAAGCCATATGTTAGAAAAATGGGATCGCAGAGCAATAAAATAAAACAAATGTGGAAATAAAACACAGAATATACACAATACAATAGAGACACATATATATGTGGTTCACCTAGTGTGGGCTTACGTCCACCGGAGAAATTTCCAGGTACTTGCTTTATTATTATCCAACAAATGAATGGATACAACCTACAACACACCCGTTGTAACTTCCTCTTCTTTCTCTCACAACCTCGTCTCACAGAATACAATATTCGCAATGATGCATAGCTGCAATACATTTGCCTCATAAAAGAGGGTTTCCTTCTAGGGAAAAAAACCCTAACATAAATTCTATCGTTAGATCTGTGACCTTATAATGAACGATTCGGATTTACTATGAAATTACAATATACATTTACAAGGCAATTTTTCCTTCGGGGGCTTCCCCACGAATCCCTGCCAAGGGCCCGCTTTCCATCGGACCCCGCAGGGGGGGTAACCCCCCCTTGCACTCCCCCGCATGGAGGATTGTACATTCTTCCGGGGTGTAAAGTCTTCATGGGGTATAAACATGGCTGAAAACAAAGACCTCTAAATCGGGAAGATAAGCAGGCTCCACAACCAACACCATAGGCTAACATGGTGCATGTGGTCATGTGTGAACATGTGTATGGAATGAGTATAGACTAAGAGTAGTATGTTGATATATATATGTGAAATAATGATGTTATGATCTTTGAATAAAACTAATGATGGATTGTGTATCCAAGAAAAATGATTATAACATGATGATATTGTTGTTTATGGTATCCATCCATATGAAGACAAACAAGGATGGTGAGAACGTTGATCAAGAGGTTGGTGAAGGTACAAAATACTAGCTGATCAGGTAGCATCAAGTAAATTGATGACAACCATGCATGTATGCATTTGGGGTTGTTATGATGTATAAATGTTGAAGGGAATTGAGGTAAGAATTCCCTCAGTCGAATCTCAATATTTGAATTGATGCAAAGGCAAGAGGCCTTGAGTATGAAAATATTATTTGTTGCTTGAATGCATTTATGGGAAATTTAATTGCATATTGTGTTATGTTAGTTATCATGAGATCATAACTAAGTTAAGTTAGGAGACATCACTCTTGTTGTAGAAATGAATGCCATTAGAGATGGTCATGTGTGAGGCCATGATGATATTGGATATGGAAAGGCTATAGTTCCATCCAAGTGCATGATGGATTTCCCCTATAGAACCGATGTTTGGACTGCAACATTTTTGCCTACACTAAATAACACTAAGGGATGATGTTCCTAGTGTTGTGTATGGATTGAAAAGGAAGGTATCCAAATGATCGTATGGGTTGTGGGGAAGAGTTTGGATGATGTGTTGAGGCATGGGCCATACCTTCCAACTAAAATGGTGGAATACATGACATGAACATATGGTAATCTAGAGTCAATGCAAGGATGCATTGTGTAGATGTGGCCATGTTTATTGACACATTGATTTTATTGGCCATGATTGCATTATGAAAAGCTTGGTATGTTGATAATGCATGTACAAGGAATGATGGATTCATTCTAAATAATATGATTAATGGTTGAATTCCATTTTTTATGTGAATAATGGCTATAAATGATTGAATTGCTAGTAAATTACAATCTTGAGATCATTTCATGAACTACTGAAAATGTGCATGAGTGCTAACAATCTTGTTTGGTTGCAAGAAAGTTGAGGAAATTGTTAGTAGAGTGTTCTTGGATATGGAAATGATGTAAGACCATAATGAAGACTAATATATTCAGCTGCAAGATCCAAACATAATGAGCAAAAATATCATGCATGGGAATATTCATTTTCCTGTATAAATAGATTTGAAAATTTGATAATTGAAAATTATTATGATATAATAACAATTTGTTTGGTTGCATGGAAATTGAGAAAAATTTAGGGGAAATGGTCTTGGATATGGAAAGGATGTAAGCCCATAATGAATATTGATATCTATTGCTACAAGAGCCAAACAACTATGAGTAGAAAAAAAAACTTTTGTTAGGGAAATTATGTTTTCTTGTGTAAAACGAATTTGAAATTTCATAATGAAAATTGTATGATGATGTCTCATATTGATTGTATGCATATGATGCATATAGGATGATTAACATAGGTTATATATTGCTAGTGGAAGTCTAGCAACAAGTTGGCATTCGTCTGCGTGAGAACACCTTGGAAAATGAGGAATCTCCTAAGGAACTATATAACAGTGAAAGCAATGCCTGAGCATAGAGGGAGTGTACATCAAGAAGAAACAAGTTTTCAGGATTACAGAAGAACCAGGTTGTCAAGCTTAAAGATTGAACTCTAGTGTGAGTTGCACTATCAAAGAACCAGGTTGTCAAGCCTAAAGAGTGAACTCATGTGTGAGTTTCACTGCATCAGTAAGGTTGTTGTTGGTTATTTACTAGCATTTTTCCTAGAAGTGAGTCCCTTGATTTCCTAGTAGTGATATTTCTAATTACACGTTCCAAAGGGACCCTAATTAATGAATGGTGCAACTCGATGGACTAAGGACAACGAAGGGGTAACATTCCTTGGGTCAACCCTAATAAACAAATGGTATATTCCTTGGGTTAGTCGATCCCGATTATTTTGAGAACGAAATGAACATGGAGATATAACAATGAAATACACATTAATGTTTCAAGAAAAAGAGAGATACAGTAATACAAAATTTCTATTAATGAGAAAAATGTACAGAAACTATAAAAATACAGAATGAATGAACTCGCTAGAATGGTGACAACTTATCTCTGAAAAAAGATATGATAGCTAGGCTCATTAGAAAGAATACGATGTTTACAATGAGGCTCCAAAGGCCTTTTTAATACAGATTAAATCCATAACCCTAACCCCAGAAGATGAAACGTCAAAAGGTTTGCGGGCCCCGATGGGGGTAGTTGATACATCAAATTCCCGAGGGCGTAACTTTTTCATATGATATCCATTTGAGGTGAACGATAGCTCATTGAAAAGGTCTATCCAAGAAACACACATTCTAATAAATTTTAATCTAAAGCCTTAGGATATTTCTTGGTCCCCCAAATGTCAAAAAAACGTCATTTAGGGCCTCAAAATGGCCCCAGAAGTTTGGGACCCAAAAAACTGTAGAAAAACTACCAAGGTGGAAAACTATATTTTGAGCCAGTGGAATAGGTGGGTGGCCACCAATATAAACCTAGATCAATCCTCCCCCCTTAGGAATAAATGGTCTCTATTGTGCCAAGTTACTAGGGAAGATTTTGTTGATTATGAACCTTGGTGAGTTGATTTCCTTGCTGAAGAAGTTGTCATGCTTAGCTTGTTGAAGGATTTTATGAACCTATTGTTGGAGGGGTTGGATCCATTTAACCAATCTAGTTGCATTATATGCCTAAGTATGGGAGGAATATTTCGAAGAATATGCAGCATGAAGAGCATGAAGGGATTTTTTATAACTTCGCTTGACTGGGCAATGTGGAGGCACCCCTATAGGTGCAGTAAGAATATATTAGTGCTATTTTACAATATTGTTGATCTACTTATGATGGATAGAAGGGTATTGGGCCGAGGTTGTAGTGGTTGTGGTTTCCTTATCTTCTTACCATATCGTGAATAGGATAAACTTTTCGGTATGAGAGATTACTTTGTGGCACTGTTTTGTCAGGACAATAGTCGGAAAACTACCTCTGGTATCATGTAGAGCTGACCCCCCAGAGTAAAAATGAAGCTACGGGTTCAATACTCATAAACAACATGACTCTTCCACATATATAGTTAACCTAATAGAACATCACAAACTTCTAGTGGGGCAACATCACACGGTACCTCATCCTTGAAGGGATTGATGTCGTAGGACAAGAGACACTACTGAATGACACAAAGATCTTGACCTTGGCAAAGCCACCCAATGTTATATGGTTGTGGGTGTGGTGTTGTCGAAAAATCCAACTGCTTGATGACCTCTGTTGAGATTAGGTTCTTATGTATTCCTCTATCAACAATAAAATGCAATGGGATCCCCTTCACCCACATCTTTGAATGGAAGAGGTGCTCCCCCTCCTCATGATCCTCTAGTTATTTTGGTTGGATTGTTGTGGTCGTGATGGTAAAAGTGGATTCTTCATCAATGATCTGGTTCCTTTTATTATTTTTTGAATCAGATTATGAGTCAGGGATTGTCTCTTTTTCTTTGAGCTGGACCACCAATTATTGTTTTGAGCGACATTCATCAGTATTGTGCCAAGGGATTTTGTGGAAGTCACACCACTTCCCAGTGTCCTTCTTCGTATTCCCATTTCCCTTATTTTCCTATGTCTTGGAATGGTTGTCTTGAGGTTGGTAGTTCTGTAATACCCCAAGGCCGAGCCCTTGTCAAATATAATAATCTTTATAGGCTGGTGATTCAAGTAATTATAAGATGGTAGGATTATGTGTTTATTAGGCCGGAGAGCCTAGATGCTAAGGCCAGTGGGCCTGATTTTGTATATGTAATTATGAATATTATTAATAAAATACATCATTGCGTGTAGACAGACCGCAAAGAAAGAGTTATGGGGGACTAAGATCCACTGGGTAGGGAAAGGTATGGTGATGAGAGGATAGGAAAGAGGGGATAATATTGAGGGCTTAACCCAAGGGAATATTATAATGTATTCCTAAAAAAATACTAAAGTTGGGAAATAAACCCAGTTATCCTAAGTTCCTTTAGGGAGAGGAACAAACTCCAAGTGGAGAGGAACGTGCTCCTGGAGAGCCGAGTGTCACCCAGGATGCATGCAGATTTATGTGGGA
>ML807805.1:149083-162078 GCA_009831015.1 Picea engelmannii
GGGGGGGGGGGGGTTCACGAACCATTATGGCCACCTTCCTGAGGAGTTCTCTCTCATGATTCTGACTCTCTCACGATTCTGCATGCGGGCCATTCTCACCATTTTTATTTCTCGCTCTCAGCATTCTGACCAGTCTGGCCATTTTAGGTTTTCCCACGAGTTCATCCTAAGGATTCTATCCATCACTTGTTCAGTTCACGTATGAAGTGAACAATCATGCAGCCATAGCCTTTTCCACCATTGTGAACCTCTGTAATTTGTTGATTTGTCCCCTTGCCTTACCCGATTTTGGTTGTTGTAGTTTGAAGAGGTAGGTTGCCAGGCCTATGGTTGAAGAAGCAGGTTGTCATGCTTGTGAGAAAATATCTCCAAGTGAGAGAGTTTGTTGGGGAAGTGATTTCTCCTGGAAGGAGTCCAACAGCAGCTACGGAGCTCTGAGAATTCATGATCTGGCCTAATGTTGAAGCCCTGGAAGGGAAGTGGAGAAACCAATGGACTATGGAACAATGAAGGTGCATATTCCCAGGATGGGACAAGCATGTGGTTAGTGAGATTCCGTGAGAAGTGGGCATAAGTAGGCTCCTTGGAGAGAATCCTTCCAGTTTCACTATGCAGTTTTATGTAGCTTCAGCCTAGTCTAGGATTCCTTTGCCCTGAGTGGATTTTAGTCCCAGCTCAGGGGTGACTCACTACTGATAGCTTGGAGCAGTGCGGTCTAAGGTTGGGAGGTTCGTGGAAGGTTTGCATGCAGTCGGTGGTCTCTCATACCAATTCTATGTTAATTGTAAGTTGTGTATCTTGTACATGTGTTATAATGTTATCATAATTGCCTGTGTTTATTGTGTGTATGTATTACTATCACTTCTGCATGAATATGTGTATGAAACAAATGTTATGTCTGTTTAAAATTTCATCGTGTGTGTGTGTGTGTGTGTGTGTGTGTGTGTGTGTGTGTGTGTGTATCAGAGTATTGATAGTTTCAAGTAGCATGCTCTGCCTGGGTGGTCGGGGATGTTACAATATGGTATCAGAGATGTTTACTAAGTGACATAGCCCGACATGTGTGGTGGTTGGAGACGTTACAAAATGGTATCAAAGTAGAAAGATGTTTCCTCTGTGGCGTTGCTCGGCCTGTTGGGTGGTTGGGGACGTTACAAAATGGTATCAGAGCCATGGTTTCAACATTGAGCCTGGATGGGTCGTGTTAGTGGTTAATGAAACAAAGGTATCATAGTGAATTGATGTCAAGAGGGACAAATTTGAACCTTGGAGCATCCATGGGAGCCAAGAGAATACCTTGGTCGCTTTATGAAGCTCGGGAGGTATAACGGTTTATGGAATGGAAACAGAGAAAGAAGCCACAATAACCGTTGTGTTGGGTTGTGAGGTTGGAAATTGGGCCATAGGATCTGTTCGGGAGGAAGCAGATCCTTTACAATCATCAAATCTAGAGAAAATTGCATGAAAGTTAAACCCTGAGAAATTCAGACTTCGCGACTTCAACGAAGTTTTCATGTTATAGAGCAGAAAGGGTCAAAGCCCGAAGTTCCAAATTCCCAGAGTAGATATACACCATAGATCTGGGGAGAATTGCTTGGCCGTTGGTTTTGGCCGAAGATAGAGCAGAACCATTTGATCAAGCTAGGAGCAGATTGGCTAGTTCGGGAATTCAGTGTTCGAGAGAAATGGAGTGTGTTGATGCGCAAACTCCCGAAGTCTTGAAGTCCGGAGTTCATCGGGACCGTTCGTTAAAGATACACGTGTTGGAAAATCATCTTGTTTGGGAATTCGGCATGCAAGAGAAACGAGGTGTGCTAAGGTGAATTCTCTTGAAGATAGAACTCCAGACATGATGTGGCATGATGACATCACCCAGGGTGACGTTGACATCCTTAGTCTTGCCACGTGTCAGTCAGAATGAAACTTTAATGACCTTGTTGGACCAAAACCAATCTGACAAGTGGGGCCATGTATCACCATATTATATGATGACAGTTGTACTATGTGGACCCCGGGAAAGTTAAGAGGTTTGGGAATTTGGCGTTTGGAAGAAATGGGAGAAGAAGGTGTGAATTTCTCTGAAGCCCGAAGTGTCGAAGTTCTGAAGCACCAAAGTGTGGTGACATGATGACATCACCTAGGGCGACATGGACCTAACATATCCTACCACATGTCACCTGCTTTATGCCTTTGACAAGACTTTAGAACCAATTGTGACCTGACACATGTTTTTCATCAATGGGGCCACGTGTTACCACCATAATGGAATGAAAACAGAGCTAAGGAAACCACCAAGTTTGTAAATTTGGCGTTCGGAGGAAATTTTAGAAGAAGTTGTGAAAACTGTCGAAGTATGAAGCGTTAGAACTCCGAAGAGACACCAATTTAGTACTTCGTTGATTCGACGTTCGGGGAAATCAAAGAGTGATGAGGTAGAAACCTATAAAGTCCGAAGTTCTGAAGTCAAGAAGCACAGGAATGATGTGGCCATTGATGTCACCTAGTGTGATGTGGAACACCATACACATGTCGTGTGTCCATATGTTTCGTGCATTTTGATGTTCCTGAGTTTATAATTTAAGGCTCTAAAGTATACCTTCAAGGCATCCAAAAAGGTAGAGATAAATAATGGGTAAAATGATTAGTTTAATGGAAAGCGAGATCACAGTTGGTTCCTTAACTGTCTCTGTCTAGCTTCCCATTGTTCTTGGATGCTAATACCCCTTTCAATTGCAGCCCATGAACGTTCAAGTTCTACCCATGTATTTGTTGTTTGTAAGATGGTATTGAATAGGTTTAACGCAATTCTCGTCTGATCTGATAGATCGGGTTCTATATTAGGCTGTCTGGTAACTAGAACAGACATGAAAGCAAAGGGTTTCCTTTTTTTAAGTCAAAAAAAAATTTCAAGGGTCACAAATTTCTGGTTTGAATTAATAAGAACAAAACTTCCAAATTATGGATCAATAGTATAACAGAAATGAAGGCCTTTTCTAGTATCTGAGTCAAATTTAAAAGAGAGAGTGCATTGAATGAAGAAAGAAAAGGAAACATGTAGTTGTATAACAAAAATGAGGCCTCAATTTAAGAGGAATCTCATTTTATACTAATAGAAGAAATAAGGACGATAACTTCGAAGAAGTATATAATTTCAGAGTTCTAAAATGTTCATAGGTCTTATATCTGTTGACAGTTGATACAGAGGAAAAATTGCAAATGGTTATATAATATGAATGTTTAATCACCACAATAGAAGTTACATCATGAAATCATTTAATGAAGATATGAAATAAAAGATGAAATGACAAAGAAACACATAACTCGGGCTTGACAAGATCTGGAATCTTCAATCTATATTGTATTAATTCTGGCAAAATGAAATTTTCTCTTTACAATCCCCTCCAGAAAAAATCCCTCTCTTAGTCTTGAAAAATTCTATTTATACAAAATTACCAATCTTAAGACGGTTGGTGATTTCCTAATTCCTAGTGACTAACTATTTGTTAAAAATAGATCAGAAACCGTTTGCATGATCTTCTCCATTTTTTTGTTTTCTTGGAAGTAAAGATCTTCAAAATGATACTTTTATTTTGTTGATGGCTCTCCTTTTGATCCAATACATTCAATGCATCTCTCCAAGAACCTGTGTAAAATTTCTGGGGGTTCTGGAAGCTCTTTTGCTTCAAGTAGATAAACCTTTCTCTGTATCTTGGAAAGACGGTCTTCAACTCCTTTATCTGCAAACTTTATCGACAGCAGTTTTAAGTTGGGCTCAACTAACAACCTGTCTATTAGGGTGACATCCATTTCTCTTAGCCATTAAATTTCTATTTGAATTTCACTCAAATTTTCTTTAAAATTTAATTGATGTCTTACAATATTTATCTATCCCAGGAGTCCTGTACAATTTCCTTTTCCAATGTTCAATGATCCTTTGTCTAAAAGATCAAAAACTTCTTCGCAATCATCTCTGATTTCCTTGACTATTATTTTTTTTCAGTTATGTTGGTTTTCCATAGCTTGAGCATGATGTCACCTCCGATCTGCTCTACGGCTGATATTTTCGTAGCTTTGGATGTCTCTTCATTTTTCGAACATATGATTGCCTTTTGAAGAGTAACCCTTGTTGCTTTGGATTCTTTTTCCTTCAGGATAATATTATTGAAGGCATTGTCTGCTTCTTGGAAGTAACTCTGAATAATCTCTATATTGGAAATCAATTTCTGATATTCCACTTCTATTTTTGAATGTACTTCCAGTGACTAGGCCAGGAAAGATTTTTGATCTATGACCTGACCTTCCATCGAATTTAACCTAGCCTGTAACTATTCTACATGCTCCTTTTGCTGAGAAACCTGTACTTGACTTGCTTGTATCTTCAGGTTCATTTTGTCTAGGTTTGTTTTGAGTGATTGAATTTCTAGCCTTTCGGTAGCCCTAGTTTGCTCCAAGATTTTACTCACCTCTTCTCTGATTTTCTCCTCAACATTCTTTAACTGATCTTGTAATTGAGCTATCATGTTATCACTCTTATTTATCTTTGTTCTCATGTTTCCCATGGTAAAAAAGTTTGTTGTTTCCATGGCTCCCATGGAACCTGCTATCTCTGTAGAAAAATCCTCCTCCTCTAAATTATGTCCATCTATCAGGACTTTATGCTTTTTAACCCTATTCCCCTCCTTCTTATGCACCTCTTGTTTCAGAACGACTTTCCTTTTTCTGTTGAAAAAATAATCAGAAGGAGGAATCTCATCTATGGGGATAGAGGTGAGGTCGTCAACAAATAGAGCTCATGTCTATGGGAATCCAAAAGTGGAATGTAAGGGGGTTAAGGAAGCTATAGGACTTCCTAGCTCTGTAGATCCTTTCCCTCCTATTGCCTTAGGCGTATTGACATCAATACCAGGTGATGAAGGGGGGTTAAGCTTACTAGACTTGGGTGGTCTCCCAAACCTTTTCTCTACTTTAGTCTCTGTCTTTTTTGTCTGTAAGGTCTCTTTGATTGGAGGGGGCCTTTCGGTATCCTGTGGGATTTTTTCAGGATTACCCTTCTTCTGTGCTTCTTGTTCGAAGCCCGGGGGGAGACTTTCTTGCTCCTGGGAGAGGATGATTTCTTCTCCTTGCAGTACTTGGGGTAGACCACTCTGTCTATGTTTCTGAAAGGTCTGAAAGCTAGTTTTCAGGTCAGACGACAGTGTCTGTACTCGTTCCAACACCTCTTTATAAGTTTTAGTCCCCTTGAAAATGTCATCCCAAGAGGACTCCTCATGTTCATATGCTTTCATATTGCAGTGTATTAAGTGTTTGTTCACTAGTTGATAAGGGTCATGCCTTTTGTACTCAATATTTAACAATTTTACTTCTTCAAGCATTTCCGCTTCCACCTTGGAATGGCCTAAATTTTGTAATGAAAATTTCTCGATGTGCACAGGGAAGATTGACCAGGACTTCTTTTGAGCTACCTTTAGCTCTATTCTGATACCACCTTTCACTATTTGGTGTGCCACTTCCCTACACACCAGTCTATCCGGGAGGAACTTTGGAAGTGCATGAGGGGGAATTGAGCACCCATAAACCCTTATGTAGGAGAAACTTTCTTCAATGAACCAGTCTGTTATTGGCTTGAGATTTTTTGAAACTGTTTCAGAAATGCAAGGAGGGTCACAGCCGAAAAACATTTTATGCATTGGTATTACCACGAAATGACAAATTTCATAAAATGAATTTTTTGCATTTTCTTCCCACAACTCAGAGTGGTACTCGTGAATGGGTTTGAGGTAGGCTATGTTCCAACTCCATTTCATCAGGGGAAATGGAGTCATAAAACAAATTGTGTCCATGATATTTGCCGACATGTAAAAGGCCACCGATTGACCTTGGGATCTTGCATCTTTGTAATCTGAAACCTCTTTGGCTATGTTATCGGATAAAATCTTGTCCCAATTGAAACTAAATCCTTCTGATGCTTCCTCTAAAAAGGGCACCCATTATGTGGGGAAATGATAGGGATTATTTTTTTTGAAGAGTCTGCACAACATCATGGATACATAAACCATGTAATCATTAAAAGAAGCTATGGCGTAAATTCCATGGGTATCTGCCCTAAATTTTGATGGAGATCTCCACCAGCCTTTGATTAAATCAAGGTAATTTTGGTCTGCCTCGATGCATTCCTTTCTCTGAAATTCAGCTATAAATTTGGCATTGTAAATGAATTTAGGATTGGGTGAGAGTTTGTACATAACCTGGATATGTTCAAGTTTGAATAAGCTAATGATAACCCCTTGGTCATTTAAAATGCTTCTTGTTGGAATATCAACCTTCTCTAAAGCCCAACTGATAATGTCGTTGTACACCATGAGCTGTGGGCGTGTTGCAATCTTGTGAAGTTCTGATTCTGCTATGTCCCGAAGGTGATTCTCGGAATCGTTAAGGGAATTTTTTATCTCGTAATCGAGATTTTCATAGATTTGTCTCCATGATTTGATCGAGTTGATAGCATGTGGTGTGGTGTCAAATATGACATCTTCCTCTGGGATGGAAAACTCAGCTATATCTTCACTTTTCTTGGATCCCTTCTTTGGTTCCATGTCTTTCATATTGAAACGAGAACCTGTCACGGAAGAGAGGTGTGTAAGCTTGGCTGGATGCGAATTACTCCTGATAGAAAGAGTGAGAATAAGTTTCAAAACACAGACCTTTAATTTTCTTTTAACTCATTTTATGGTGCAAGTACTAACGTAGTTGCCAAGAATTTAATACCTTTAATGCAGAGAATATTTCTGAGATACGCATTTGTGTCACAGAAATCACCATCTATCCATTATTAATGTGGCCATATTTCAGCAATTCTAAAAACAAAATTCAAAAGATCTCGTTTGACAGACACCGAAAAAGAAAGTACCTAAGAAGTTTAATTACCATTAAATGTATTTTTAAAATGAAGTTAGTTCTCTTTAAACATTGGTATTGAGTCGGGACTTCGCATTTCGGGGTTTTGGGGATCGCGCTTACATGAGGTATGTCACCACTAAACCCCGAATCCCGAAATCGCGATGGGATTAGTTTTAATTAATCAGGATTAAGACTGACTTCCACTTCTTTCGGGAAATCGGGAATCGGGATTTCGCGATTGAAAATGTATTGAAAAAGTATTGTTCCAAGTAAACCCGAATCCCGAAAGGTTAAAAGATGGTTAATTAAATCCTTTAGGGTTTTAATTTATTGCGATTAAAAGTACTTTATAGAACGTGTGTCTAAACTTTAATAACACTTGAGATTTCTTTCTTTTATTATAACAAAGAAATGAAATCATTTTGGGACTCCGGTACCGGTCTTTTTGGACTGATAGTGAGGATTATACCTTATGAAAAGTCGAATCCTGAAAGAGAAAAGTTTTAGTTTTTAGAGGTAAAAAGTTTAAAACCTGGTTTCAACACGTTTGATAGGTAATTTTTTCCAATGTGAATCTGACATGCGTCAATAGTTGATTGGGACATGTGTCACCTTTGTATTGCTGACACGTAGCACCCTGGGTGCACCTTACTAAGTGGACCCCAGGAAGTGTGGAAGTTCGGAATTCAGGAGAAATTGTGTATGTTCTTTCCTAAACCCAAAGTTTTGAAGCCCGACGTCTTGAAGCATGGGATAAGTGTCATATTAGTAAGAACTTGTTTATAGTCTGAGGTCATGTGTATTTTGGGCTGAAAAGAAAGGGGCTAATGCCCGAAAAAATGCTTTAAAGAAAGAAAAGGGATTAGGAAGGAAGCTCGTGGGGTGTTGATTGTTTGGACCTACATCAAAAGTGATAAAGAAGATCTCGAACCTTATGAGAGGGTCCAGCGAAGGTCCAAGAGCTATTTTGGCTCTGATAAAGGAGAATAACTTCACATGGATTGCATCATTGAAAATAAAATTTTAATTGTCCATAACTTTCTACTCATGATTCAGAATTAAGCATGGAAGTGGCCATTAGAAACATCTTGAATAGTAGAAGATAATTGTTCACCCAAAAATTGGATCTGAACAGTCAATTTCTTAGGAAAATAGCAGAAAATAAGTCTGATATATTAATGAATCAGAATGGATCATGTTTCTATGAGATTATTAAGAATAGTTAGCCTGACAAAGTTCTGTTGGTTGCACTCTTTTTTATTTTTTGCAGAATTAAACTTGTCAGATCAAAGTCAGCATAGAGTGCAAAAGTGATGGCTGATAATCAGGTATTCTTTAGTCAAGAAAATCAAAGTAGAGGGTTGAATGTCCATTTGGACAAGGAAGGAACCAACTCCAATGGACATGGAGGAAAAGGGGAGGAAGAAATAAATATGGCCAAGACCCTCAGAAAATTGCAGACAGATGTCCAGATCAACAAGCCTAATAATGAGAGGCTTATGAAGGCCAAATAACAACAGGAAGACTTCAACATGAAGTTAATTCAGAGCCTGGAAATAATTGAAAAGAAGTTGGATAAGGAGAGTGGCTCCAACAAATTAGGAAGTCACGAGACCCCTGACAAGAAAGGAAGATAAAGGAGTGATAGTAGACATCACCATCACTCCCAAAAGAATTCCCATAGAAGAGTACACAGTAGATCAAGTCCATCCCCTGTCAGGAAACATAAGAGGTACGAGATGGACAAGTTGAAAGTATGTCTCCTTCATCAAGGATGAGATAGTGAAGATTCAAAGGTACCTGAGTGGGCTGCCATCTTTCATCAGTGATAAAATCCAATATGATGATCCCAAGACTCTGGAAGAAACTATAAGGAGAGAAAATTGCTTATATGATCAACAAAAAGGAAAGCCTACTTTCCAAAAGGCTTGGGAGGACAAGAAAAAGTTCAAGAAGGAATAGAGGCAGAAGGGAAAAAAGCCTCCATTTTTTAGAAACATTCCTCAAGGACAACCATCTTTTAGAGAGCATAGAATGGCGGAGGTAGTGGGTAAAGGTCAAGGCAGGAACCCATTCAATGTTGGGGTTGTAAGGGAGACCACAAGTATAGATATTGTCCTCACAAAAATGAAAAGGTGAGAGTTGTCCATAATGTTCAGCAAGCAAAAACAGTGGAGGACATGAGAAGAAGTGTATCAAGGATCTATGTATCCCTAGACAACAAGCAAGTTGAGTTTCAATCACACATGATTGAAGTTGAAGGTATGATCAATAACCATGCCTTTACTATTTTAATTGATTTATAGGATAGTCATAGCTATATAGATCCTAAAGTTGTGGAAAGATTGTTTTTTCCAAGAAGAAAGCATGAGAAATATTGGTTGGTACAACTAGCTACAGGAGCCAAGAGAAAGGTTGTTGAATTGGTTAAATCATGTCCAGTGGGCATGAATGGACTAAGTACCAAAGAAAATTTGAACATATTTCCTTTGGGATCATATGATTTCCTAATTGGTATGGATTGGTTGGACCAGCACCATGCCATATTAGACTTTCATGACAAGGCATTCACTTTCTTGGATGAGGAAGGAAATCAGAGAATAGTCCAAGGAATTCCTAGGGTAGCTACTATCTGGGAAATCTCAGCAATGCAGTTGAAGAAGTGTGACAGGAAGGGATGCCAATTATTTGCAGCCCATATGGAGGAAGCATCTAAGGATAAGGTTCCAAATCTGGAGGATCATGTAGTCCTAAAACATTTTGAATATGTGTTCAAGGAGATACCAGGACTACCCCCAAAGAGAGATATTGATTTCTCTATAAATTTAATGCCTGAAGCAGCTCCAGTATCAAAGACACCTTACAGAATGAGTACACCAGAGATGAAGGAGTTGCAAATGCAGCTTGAAGAGCTTCTGAAGAATGGGTATATACTCCCAAGTGTGTCACCTTAAGGTGCCCCAGTCTTCTTTGTGAAGAAGAAAGATGGGACATTGAGATTGTGCATCGATTTCAAACAGTTGAACAAAGTGACTATAAATAACAAGTATCCTTTGCCGAGGATCGATGATCTCTTTGATTAGTTGAAGGATGCAAAGATATTCTCAAATATTGATCTCAAGTTAGGATATCATCAAGTAAGGATCATAGATGAAGACGTCAGCAATACCACCTTCAGGACAAGGTATGGTCATTATGAGTTCACAGTGGTGCCATTTGGGTTATCAAATGCACCAGTTATTTTTATGTGCTTAATGAATGGTGTTTTCCGGGAATATTTAGACAAGTTTGTCAATGTCTTTCTGGATGACATCCTTGTATATTCCAAATCGAAGAAGAGCATGAGCATCATTTGAGGATGGTGTTGCAAGGGCTAAGAGATCATCAACTGTATGCCAAATTAAGCAAGTGCTCATTTTATCAAAATAGAATTCAATATTTGGGGCATATCATATCTGAAGAAGGGATAGTAGTGGACCCTGAAAATATTGAGGCCATTAAAGGGTGGACAACACCTAATAATGTGACAGAATTCATATCCTTCATGGGTCTAGTTGGCAACTACATAAGGTTCATTGCATGGTTTTCGAGAATAGCTCACCCAATCACTTCCTTGCAAAGAAAAAGGGTAAAGTTTCAATTTACAGAAGAATGCAAAAAGAGCTTCCAACAATAGAAGCAATTGTTAACCAGTGCTCCAATTCTAAAGATTTCATATCCAGATGAAGATTTCATTGTTTGCACATATGCGTGCAAAGAAGGGCTTGGTGGAGTCCTTAGTCAGAATGGATTTGTGATATGTTTCGAGTCCAGAAAAATGAAAGAGCATGAAAGGATCTATGCCACTCATGATTTGGAGTTGCTAGCCATAGTGCACTCTTTGAAAAAGTGGAGGCACTACCTCATGGGAAAGAGGTTTGATCTAAGGACAGACCATAACGGTCTGAAATATTTGTTTGATCAACCAACTTTGAATGCTAAGCAGAGTAGATGGTTGGAATTCCTCTGTGAGTAGGACTTTGATATTAATAAAATCAAAGGAAAGGAGAACAAAGTGGCTTATACACTCAGTAGGAGAGTGCATGAAATGCATCCTACAACCATTAGCATGTATCAGGCAGATCTTAAAGGCAGAATTTTTGAGGCTGCAAAAGTTGATTTGCAGTACATAGAATTGGTAACAAAATCACAACAAGGTAAAATACGACAGAAAGATGAGGATTATGAATTGGGAATTGATGGAATTATCTTGTACAGAAACAGAGTTTATGTACCTAATTCTCCTGAATTGAGGAGTGATATTTTAAAATATATGCACAATGTACCTTATGCAGGACACCCAGGATATTAGAAAACAGTTTCAGTAGTCAAGAGCCAATATTATTGGCCAGGAATGAAGAGGGATATTTTTGAATACATAGCTAAATGCTTGGAGTGACAAAGGGTCAAGGCTGAGCATAGACACCCAGATGGGTTGTTACATCCATTACCCATTCCTCAGTGGAAGTGGGAAGTGGTGACAATGGATTTCATCACGAAATTTTCCAGAAAGAGCAAGCAGCATGATGCAATCATGGTGGTGGTGTACAAGCTTACTAAATATGCCCATTTCATTCCTATGAAGCTTACTTGGAAAGAAACCAACTTTGTTGATATTTATATGAGGGGAGTAGCATGCTTGCATGGCATACCCAAGACAATTGTGTCTAACAGAGACTCAAATTTTACCTCAAAGTTTTGGACGGGGTTATTCAAAGGGTTCAGAACAAATATAAACTTCAGCATAGTCTATCATCCTAAGTCTTATGGGAAAATAGAAAGGGTGAACCAAGTGATAGAGGATATGCTAAGGATGTATGTTATGGACAAACCATCTAAATGGGAAGATTATCTACACTTGGTAGAATTAGCCTACAACAATGGGTATCAAGAATCACTGAAGATGAGCCCGTTTGAGGCACTTTATGATAGAAAGTGCAACTCCCCAATAAGTTGGGACAACCCAACTTATAGAGAAATAATTGGGCTAGACTTGCTCAAGGAAATGGAAGAGCAAATGTTGAAGATTAAACAAAATTTGAAGGTTGCCCAAGATGGGCAGAAAAAACTATGCTGACAAGAACATAACTCACAGGAAATTTAAAGTGGGTGATCATGTTTTCTTGAAGGTGAAAGCAAACAGAAGTTCCATGAAGTTGGGAAACTGTTCCAAGTTGACAACCAGATATTATGGGTCGTTTGAAATCCTAGAGAGGATTGGTCCAGTAGCTTATATGATTGCATTGTCTGCAACTATGTCTATACATAAGGTATTTCATGTGTCATTTCTTAAGAAATATATGTGTGATGATAATCATGTTATTGATTGGAATGTGATTCAGGTGGAGCAAGAAAGCGCTTTTCAAGTGCATCCGGTACGCATTCTGGACCGGGAAATCAAACAATTATGGAATCGAGCCATAGGAATTGTAAAGGTAAAATGGACCTGGTATGGTCCTGAGGATGCAACATGGGAGCATGAAGATGCTATGCGGGCATAATACTCGCATATTTTTGAAGATTTTGAAAATCTTGTTGATATTATGTAAATGAGTTGCACTGAGGACAGTGCAAAAATAAGGGGAGGGGATTGTAATATCCCAAGGTCGAGCCCTTGTGAAATGTAATAATGTTTATAGGCTAGTGAGACAAGTAATTATAAGTTGGTAGGCTTATGTGTTTATTAGGACGGAGAGCCTATATGTTAAGGCCAGTGGGCCTGATTTTGTATTTGTAATTATGCATATTATTAATAAAATACATCACTGCGTGTAGACCGACCACGAAGAAAGAGTTATGGGGGACTAAGCTCCACTGGGTAGGGAAAGGTATGGGGATGAGAGGATAGGAAAGAGGGGATAATCTTGAGGGATTAACCCAAGGGAATATTATAATGTATTCCTGAAAAAAATACTAAAGTTGGGAAATAAACCCAGTTATCCTAAGTTCCTTTGGGGAGAGGAACAAAATCCAAGTGGAGAGGAACATGCTCCTGGAGATCCAAGTGTCACCCAGGATGTATGCAGATTTATGTGGGAATTTCCATCGTTGTTGGGGGGGGG
>ML807805.1:163035-183516 GCA_009831015.1 Picea engelmannii
CCATGGCTTTGATACCAATTGATAAAATATAAACAAGAACAACAAGATGGCAGAAAAAGGCTCAATAGCCATCACTTTTTTTATTCATACCAATGGTACATATTTATAGTACAATGGGTGATGCCACCTCATAGAGTGATTTGCTCTAGATCCTAAAATCATGCATGATGATTAGGTTAGGAAATCTTAACTAACTCATTAGTCATCACTTGAGGATATATTACTAATATCCTAAATGAATAATACAAATATAGGTGAAAATTTAGACTTAGTGATTGGTTAAGGTAAGCCATATGTTAGAAAAACGGGATCAAAGAGAAATAAAATAAAACAAATGTGGAGATAAAACACAGAATATACACAATACAATAAAGACACAGATATATGTGGTTCACCTAGTGTGGGCTTACTTCCACCAGAGAAATTGCCAGGTACTTGCTTTATTATTATCTAGCAAATGAATGGATGCAACCTACAACACGCCCGTTGTAACTTCATCTTCTTTCTCTCACAACCTCGTCTCACAAAATACAATATTCGCAATGATGCATAGCTGCAATACATTTGCCTCATAAAAGAGGGTTGCCTTCTAGGGAAAAAAAAACCTAACATAAATTCTATCGTTAGATCTGTAACCTTATAATGAACAGTTCAAATTTACTATAAAATTACAATATACATTTACAAGGCATTTTTTCCTTTGAGGGCTTCCCCCCAAATCCCTGCCAAGGGCCCGCTTTCCCTCGAACCCCGCAGGGGGGGTAACCCCCCCTTGAACTCCCCCGCGTGGAGGATTGTACATTCTTCCGGGGTGTAAAGTCTTCATGGGGTATAAACACGGCTGAAAACAAAGACCTTTGAATCGAGAAGATAAGCAGGATCCACAACCAACACCATAGGCTAACATGGTGCATGTGGTCATGTGTGAACATGTGTATGGAATGAGTATAGACTAAGAGTAGTATATATATATATATATATATATATGAAATAATGATGTTATGATCTTTGAATAAAACTAATGATGGATTGTGTATCCAAGAAAAATGATTATAACATGATGATATTATTTTTTATGTTATCCATCCATATGAAGACAAACAAGGATGGTGAGAATGTTGATCAAGAGGTTGGTGAAGGGAGCCTATGAGCTTCTACAAAATACCAGTTGATCAGGTAGCATCAAGTAAATTGATGACAACCATGCATGTATGCATTTGGGGTTGTTATGATGTATAATGTTGAAGGGAATTGAGGTAAGAATTCCCTCAGTCGAATCTCAATATATGAATTGATGCAAAGGCAGAAGGCCTTGAGTATGAAAATATTATTTGTTGCTTGAATGCATTTATGGGAAATTTAATTGCATATTGTGTTATGTTGGTTATCATGAGATCATAACTAAGTTAAGTTAGGAGACATTACTCTTGTTGTAGAAATGAATGCCATTAGAGATGGTCATGTGTGAGGCCATGATGAGATTGGATATGGAAAGGCTATAGTTCCATCTAAGTGCATGATGGATTTCCCCTATAGAACCGATGTTTGGACTGCAACATTTTTGCCTACACTAAATAACACTAAGGGATGATGTTCCTAGTGTTGTGTATGGGTTGAAAAGGAAGGTATCCAAATGATCGGATGGGTTGTGGGGAAGAGTTTGGATGGTGTGTTGAGGCACGGGCCATACCTTCCAACTAAAATGGTGGAATACATGACATGAACATATGGTAATCTAGAGTCAATGCAAGGATGCATTGTGTAGATGTGGCCATGTTTATTGACACATTGGTTTTATTGGCCATGATTGCATTATGAAAAGCTTGGTATGTTGATAATGCATGTACAAGGAATGATGGATTCATTCTAAATAATATGATTAATGGTTGAATTCCATTTTTAATGTGAATAATGGCTATAAATGATTGAATTGCTAGTAAATTACAATCTTGAGATCATTTCATGAACTATTGAAAATGTGCATGAGTGCTAACAATCTTGTTTGGTTGCAAGAAAGTTGAGGAAATTGCCAGTAGAGTGTTCTTGGATATGGAAATGATGTAAGACCATAATGAAGACTAATATATTCAGCTGCAATATCCAAACATAATGAGCAAAAATATCATGCATGGGAATATTCATTTTCCTGTATAAATAGATTTGAAAAATTGATAATTGAAAATTATTATGATATAATAACAATTTGTTTAGTTGCATGGAAATTGAGAAAAATTGAGGGGAAATGGTCTTGGATATGGAAAGGATGTAAGCCCACAATGAATATTGATATCTACTACTACAAGAGCCAAACAACTATGAGTAGAAAAAAAACTTATGTTAGGGAAATTATGTTTTCTTGTGTAAAATGAATTTGAAATTTCATAATGAAAATTGTATGATGTTGTCTCATATTGACTGTATGCATATGATGCATATAGGATGATTAACATAGGTTATATATTGCTAGTGGAAGTCTAGCAACAAGTTGGCATTCGTCTGCGTGAGAACACCTTGGAAAATGAGGAATCTCCTAAGGAACTGTATAACAGTGAAAGCAATGTCTGAGCATAGAGGGAGTGTACATCAAGAAGAAACAAGTTTTCAGGATTACAGAAGAACCAGGTTGTCAAGCTTAAAGATTGAACTCTAGTGTGAGTTGCACTATCAAAGAACCGGGTTGTCAAGCCTAAAGAGTGAACTCCTGTGTGAGTTTCACTGCATCAGTAAGGTTGTTGTTGGTTATTTACTAGTAGTTTTCCTAGAAGTGAGTCCCTTGATTTCCTAGTAGTGATATTTCTAATTACATGTTCCAAAGGGACCCTGATTAATGAATGGTGCAACTCGATGGACTAAGGACAATGAAGGGGTAACATTCCTTGGGTCAACCCTAATAAACAAATGGTATATTCCTTGGGTTAGTCGATCCCGATTATTTTGAGAACGAAATGAACATGGAGATATAACAATGAAATACACATTAATATTTCAAGAAAAAGAGAGATACAGTAATACAAAATTTCTATTAATGAGAAAAATGTACAGAAACTATAAAAATACAGAATGAATGAACTCGCTAGAATGGTGACAACTTATCTCTGAAAAAAGATATGATAGCTAGGCTCATTAGCAAGAATATAATGTTTACAATGAGGCTCCAAAGGCCTTTTTAATATAAAGAAAATCCAGAACCCTAACCCCGGAAGATGAAACGTCAAAAGGTTTGCGGGCCCCGATGGGGGTAGTTGATACATCAAATTCCCAAGGGCGTAACTTGTTCATATGATATTCATTTGAGGTGAACGATAGCTCATTGAAAAGGTCTATCCAAGAAAAACACATTCTAATAAATTTTAATCTAAAGCCTTAGGATATTTCTTGGTCCCCCAAATGTCAAAAAAACGTCATTTAGGTCCTCAAAATGGCCCCAGAAGTTTGGGACCCAAAAAACTGTAGAAAAACTACCAAGGTGGAAAAATGTATTTTGAGCTAGTGGAATAGGTGGGTGGCCACCAATATAAACCTAGATCAATCCTCCCCCCTTAGGAAGAAATGGTCTCTATTGTGCCAAGTTACTAGGGAAGATTTTGTTGATTCTGAACCTTGGTGAGTTGTTTTCCTTGCTGAAGAAGTTGTCATGCTTAGCTTGTTGAAGGATTTTATGAACCTATTGTTGGAGGGGTTGGATCCATTTAACCAATCTAGTTGCATGATATGCCTAAGTATGGGAGGAATATTTCGAAGAATATGCAGCATGAAGAGCATGAAGGGATTTTTTATAACTTCGCTTGACTGGACAATGTGGAGGCACCCCTGTAGGTGCAGTAAGAATATCTTAGTGCTATTTTACAATATTGTTGATCTACTTATGATGGATAGAAGGGTCTTGGGCCGAGGTTGTAGTGGTTGTGGTTTCCTTATCTTCTGACCATATCGTGAATAGGATCAACTTTGCGGTATGAGAGATTACTTTGTGGCACTGTTTTGTCAGGACAATAGTCGAAAAACTACCTCTGGTATCATGTAGAGTTGACCCCCAGAGTAAAAATGAAGCTACGGGTTCGATACTCATAAACAACATGACTCTTCCACATATATAGTTAACCTAATAGAACATCGCAAACTTCTAGTGGGGCAACATCACACGGTACCTCATCCTTGAAGGGATTGATGTCGTAGGACAAGAGACACTACTGGATGACACAAAAATCGTGACCTTGGAAAAGCCACCCAATGTTATATGGTTGTGGGTGTGGTGTTGTTGAAAAATACAACTGCTTGATGACCTCTGTTGAGATTAGGTTTTTATGTATTCCTCTATCAACAATAAAATGCAATGGGATCCCCTTCACCCACATCTTTGAATGGAAGAGGTGCTCCCCCTCCTCATGATCCTCTAGTTCTTCTGGTTGGATTGTTGTGGTCATGATGGTAACAGTGGGTTCTTCATCAATGATCTAGTTCCTTTTATTATTTTTTGAATCAGATTATGAGTCAGGGATTGTCTCTTTTTCTTTGAGATCGACCACCAATTATTGTTTTGAGTGACATTCATCAGTATTGTGCCAAGGGATTTTGTGGAAGTCACACCACTTCCCAATGTCCTTCTTCGTATTCCCATTTCCCTTATTTTCCTATGTCTTGGAATGGTTGTCTTGAGGTTGGTGGTTCTGTAATACCCCAAGGCCGAGCCCTTGTGAAATATAATAATGTTTATAGGCTGGTGAGCCAAGTAATTATAAGATGGTAGGATTATGTGTTTATTAGGCCAAAGAGCCTAGATGCTAAGGCCAGTGGGCCTGATTTTGTATATGTAATTATGCAGATTATTAATAAAATACATCATTGCATGTAGACGGACCGCGAAGAAAGAGTTATGGGGGACTAAGATCCACTGGGTAGGGAAAGGTATGGGGATGAGAGGCTAGGAAAGAGGGGATAAGATTGAGGGCTTAACCCAAGCGAATATTATAATGTATTCCTAAAAAAAATACCAAAGTTGGGAAATAAACCCAGTTATCCTAAGTTCCTTTGGGGAGAGGAACAAACTCCAAGTGGAGAGGAACGTGCTCCTGGAGAGCCAAGTGTCACCCAGGACGCATGCAGATTTATGTGGGAATTTCCATCGTTGTTGGGGGGGGTTCATGAACCATTATGGCCACCTTCCTGAGGAGTTCTCTCTCATGATTCTGACTCTCTCACGATTATGCATGCGGGCCATTCTCACCATTTTTCTTTCTCGCTCTCATCATTCTGACCAGTTTGGCCATTTTAGGTTTTCCCACGAGTTCATCCTAAGGATTCTATCCATCACTTGTTCAGTTCATGCACGCACTGAACAATCACGCAGCCAGAGCCTTTTCCACCATTGCGAACCTCTGTAATTTGTTGATTTGTCCCCTTGCCTTACCCGATTTTGGTTGTTGTAGTTTGAAGAGGTAGGTTGTCATGCCTGTGAGCAACTCTCTCCAAGTGAGAGAGTTTGTTGGGGAAGTGATTTCTCCTGGAGGGAGTCCAGCAGCAGCTACGGAGCTCTGAGAATTCATGATCTGGCCTATTGTTGAAGCCCTGGAAGGGAAGTGGAGAAACCAATGGACTATGGAACAATGAAGGTGGATATTTCCAGGATGGGACAGGCATGTGGAGAATGAGATTCTGTGAGAAGTGGGCATAAGTAGGCTCCTTGGAGAGAATCCTTCCAGTTTCACTATGCAGTTTTATGTAGCCTCAACCTAGTCTAGGATTCCTTTGCCCTGAGTGGATTTTAGTCCCATCTCGAGGGTGACTCACTGCTGATAGCTTGGAGAAGTGTAGTCTAAGGTTGGGAGGTTCGTGGAAGGTTTGCATGCAGTCAGTGGTCTCTCATACCAATTCTATGTTAATTATACATTGTGTATCTTGTACATGTGTTATAATGCTATCATAATTGCCTGTGTTTATTGCATGTATGTATTACTATCACTTCTACATGAATATGTGTATGAAAAAAATGTTATGTCTGTTTAAAATTTCATCATCATATATATATGTGTGTGTGTGTGTGTGTGTGTGTGTGTGTGTGTCAGAGTATTGATAGTTTCAAGTAGCATGCTTTGCCTGGGTGGTCGGGGATGTTACAATATGGTATCAGAGATGTTTACTAAGTGACATAGCCTAGCATGTGTGGTGGTTGGAGACGTTACAAAATGGTATCAAAGTAGAAAGATGTTTCCTCCGTGGCGTTGCTCGGCCTGTTGGGTGGTTGGGGACGTTACAAAATGGTATCAGAGCCATGGTTTCAACACTGAGCCTGGATGGGTCATGTTAGTGGTTAATGAAACAAAGGTATCATAGTGAATTGATGTCAAGAGGGACAAATTTGAACCTTGGAGCATCCATGGGAGCCAAGAGAATACCTTGGTCTCTTTATGAAGCTCAGGAGGTATAACGGTTTATGGAATGGAAACAGAGAAAGAAGCCACAATAACCATTGTGTTGGGTTGTGAGGTTGGAAATTGGGCCATAGGATCTGTTCGAGAGGAAGCAGATCCTTCACAATTGTCAAATCTAGAGAAAATTGCATGAAAGTTAAACCCTGAGAAATTCGGACTTCGCGACTTCAACGAAGTTTTCATGTTATAGAGCAGAAAGGGTCAAAGCCCGAAGTTCCAAATTTCCAGAGTAGATATACACCGTAGATCTGGGGAGAAGTGTTTGACCGTTGGTTTTGGCCGAAGATAGAGCAGAACCATTTGATCAAGCTAGGAGCAGATTAGCTAGTTCGGGAATTCAGTGTTCGAGAGAAATGGAGTGTGCTGATGCACAAACTCCTGAAGTCCCAAAGTTCGGAGTTCATCGGGACTGTTTGTTAAAGATACACATGTCGGAAAATCATCTTGTTCGGGAGTTCGGCGTGCAAGAGAAACGAGGTGTGCTAAGGTGAATTCTCCTGAAGTTGGAACTCCAGACATGATGTGGCATGATGACATCACCCAGGGTGACGTTGACATCCTTAGTCTTGCCACGTGTCAATCAGAATGAAACTTTAATGACCTTATTGGACCAAAACCAATCTAACAAGTGGGGCCACGTATCACCATATTATATGATGACAGTTGTACTATGTGGACCCCGGAAAAGTTAAGAGGTTTGGGAATTTGGCGTTTGGAAGAAATGGGAGAAGAAGGTGTGAATTTCTCTGAAGCCCGAAGTGTCGAAGTTCTGAAGCACCAAAGTGTGGTGACATGATGATGTCGCCTAGGGTGACATGGATCTAACATATCCTACCACATGTCACCTACTTTGTGCCTTTGACAAGACTTTAGAACCAATTGTGACCTAACACATGTTTCTCATAGGTGGGGCCACGTGTTACCACCATAATGGAATGAAAACAGTTCTAAGGAAACCACCAAGTTTGTAAATTCGGTGTTCGGAGGAAATGTTAGAAGAAGTTGTGAAAACTGTCGAAGTATGAAGCGTCAGAACTTCAAAGAGACACCAGTTTAGTACTTCGTCGGTTCGACGTTCGGGGAAATCAAAGAGTGATGAGGTAGAAACCTCTGAAGTCCGAAGTTCCAAAGTTAAGAAGCATAGGAATGATGTGGCCATTGATGTCACCTAGCATGATGTGGAACACCATACACATGTCATGTGTCCATATGTTTCATGCATTTTGTTGTTCCTGAGTTTATAATTTAAGGCTCTAAAGTATATCGTCAAGGCATCCAAAAAGGTAGAGATAAATAATGGGTAAAAAGATTAGTTTAATGGAAAGCGATATCACAGTTGGTTCCTTAACTGTCTTTGTCTAGCTTCCCATTGTTCTTGGATGCTAATATCCCTTTCAATTGCAGCCCATGAACGTTCAAGTTCTACCCGTGTATTTGTTGTTTGTAAGATGGTATTGAATAGGTTTAATGCAATGCTCGTCTGATCTAATATATCGGGTTCTATATTAGGCTGTCTGGTAACTGGAACAGTCATGAAAGCAAAGGGTTTCCTTTTTTTAAGTCAAAAAAAATTTTCAAGGGTCACAGATTTCTAATTTGAATTAATAAGAACAAAACTTCCAAATTATGGATCAATAGTATAATAGAAATGAAGGATTTTTCTAGTATCTGAGTCAAATTTAAAAGAGACAGTGCATGGAATGAAGAAAGAAAAGGAAACATGTAGTTGTATAACAAAAATGAGGCCTCAATTTAAGAGGAATCTCATTTTATAATAATAGAATAAATAAGGATGATAACTTCGAAGAAGTATATAATTTCAGAGTTCTAAAATGTTCATAGGTCTTATATCCACTGACAGTTGATACAAAGGAAAAACTACAAATGGTTAGATAATATGAATGTGTAATCACCACAATAGAAGTTACATCATGAAAGCATTTAATGAAGGTATGGAATAAAAAATGAAATGACAAAGAAACACATAACTCGGGCTTGACAAGATCTGGAATCTTCAATCTATATTGTATTAATTCTGGAAAAATGAAATTTTCTCTTTACAATCCCCTCCAGAAAAAATCCCTCTCTTAGTCTTGAAAAATTCTATTTATACAAAATTACCAATCTTAAGACGGTTGGTGATTTCCTAATTCCTAGTGACTAACTATTTGTTAAAAATAGATCAGAAACCGTTTGCATGATCTTCTCCATTTTTTTGTCTTCTTAGAAGTAAAGATCTTCCAAATGATACTTTTATTTTGTTGATGGCTCTCCTTTTGATCCAATACATTCAATGCATCTCTCCAGGAACCTGTGTAAAATTTCTGGGGGGTTCTGGAAGCTCTTTTGCTTCAAGTAGATAAACCTTTCTCTGTATCTTGGAAAGACTGTCTTCAACTCCTTTATCTGCAAACTTTATCGACTGCAATTTTAAGTTGGGCTCAACTAACAACCTGTCTATTAGGGTGACATCCATTTCTCTTAGCCATGAAATTTCTATTTGAATTTCACTCAAATTTTCTTTAAAATTTAATTGATGTCTTACGATACTTATCTGTTCCAGGAGTCCTGTACAATTTCCTTTTCCAATGTTCAACGATCCTTTGTCTAAAAGATCAAAAACTTCTTCGCAATCATCTCTGATTTCCTTGACTATTATTTTTTTTTCAGTTATGTTGGTTTCCCATAGCTTGAGCATGATGTCGCCTTTGATCTGCTCTACGGCTGATATTTTCATAGCTTTGGATGTCTGTTCATTTGTCGAACATATGATTGCCTTTTGAAGAGTAACCCTTGCTTCTTTGGCTTCTTTTTCCTTCAGGATAATATTATTGAAGGCATTGTCTGCTTCTTGGAAGTAACTCTGAATAATTTCTATCTTGGAAATCAATTTCTGCTATTCCACTTCTATTTTTTAATGTACTTCCAATGACTGGGCCAGGAAAGATTTTTTATCTATGACCTGACCTTCCATCGAATTTAACCTAGCCTGTAATTGTTCTGCATGCTCCTTTTGCTAAGCAACCTGTACCTGACTTTCTTGTATCTTCTGGTTCATTTCGTCCAGGCTTGTTTTGAGTGATTGAATTTCTAGCCTTTCGGCAGCCCTGGTTTGCTCCAAGATTTTACTCACCTCTTCTCTAATTTTCTCCTCAACATTCTTTAACTGATCTTGTAATTGAGCTATCATGTTATCACTCTTCTTTATCCTTTTTCTCATGTTTCCCATGGTAAAAAGGTTTGTTGTTTCCATGGCTCCCATGGAACCTGCTATCTCTGTAGCGAAATCCTCCTCCTCTAAATTATGTCCATCTATCAAGACTTTATGCTTTTTAACCCTATTCTCCTCCTTCTTATGCACCTCTTGTTTCAGAACGAATTTCCTTTTTCTGCTGAAAAAATAATCAGAAGGAGGAATCTCATCTATGGGGATAGAGGTGAGGTCGTCAACAAATAGAGCTCATGTCTGTGGGAATCCAAAAGTGGACTGTAAGGGGGTTAAGGAAGCTATAGGACTTCCTAGCTCTGTAGATTCTTTCCCTCCTATTTCCTTAGGAGTATTGACATCAATACCAGGTGATGAAGGGGGGTTAATCTTACTGGACTTGGGTGGTCTCCCAAACCTTTTCTCTACTTCGGTCTCTGCCTTTTTTTTCTGTAAGGTCTCTTTGATTGGAGGGGGCCTTTCGGTATCCTGTGGGATTTTTTCGAGATTACCCTTCTTCTGTGCTTCTTGTTCGAAGCCTGTGGGGAGACTTTCTTGCTATTGGGAGAGGATGATTTCTTCTCCTTGCAGTACTTGGGGTAGACCACTCCGTCTATGTTTCTGAAAGGTCTGAAAGCTAGTTTGCAAGTTAGACGAAAGTGTTTGTACTCGTTCCAACACCTCTTTATAAGTTTTAGTCCCCTTGAACATGTCATCCCAAGGGGACTCCTCATGTTCATATGCTTTCATATTGCAGTGTATTAAGTGTTTGTTCACTAGTTGATAAGGGTCATGCCTTTTGTACTCAATATTTAACAATTTTACTTCTTCAAGCGTTTCCGCTTCCACCTTGGAATGGTCTAAATTTTGTAATGAAAATTTCTCGATGTGCACAGGGAATATTGGTCAGGACTTCTTTTGAGCCGCCTTTAGCTCTATTATAATACCACCTTTCACTATTTGGTGTGCCACTTCCCTACACACCAGTCTATCCGGGAGGAACTTTGGAAGCGCATGAGGGGGAATTGAGCACCCATAAACCCTGATGTAGGAGAAACTTTCTTCAATGAACTAGTCTGTTATTGGCTTGAGATTTTTTGAAACTGTTTCAGAGATGCGAGGAGGGTCACAGCCGAAAAACATTTTATGCATTGGTATTACCACGAAATGACAAATTTCGTAAAACGAATTTTTTGCGTTTTCTTCCCACAGCTCAGAGTGGTACTCGTGAATGGGTTCGAGGCAAGTTATGTTCCAACTCCATTTCATCAAGGGAAATGGAGTCATAAAACAAATTGCGTCCATAATATATGCCGACATGTAAAATGCCATTGGTTGACCTCAGGATCTTGCATCTTTGTAATCTAAAACCTCTTTGGTTATGTTATTGGATAAAATCGTGTCCCAGTTGAAACTAAATCCTTCTGATTCTTCCTCTAAAAAGGGCACCCATTCTGTGGGGAAATGACATGGATTCTTTTTTCCGAAGAGTCTGCACAACATCATGGATACATAAACCATGTACTCGTTCAAAGAAGTTGTGGCGTAAATTCCATGGGTATCTGCCCTAAATTTTGATGGACATCTCCACCAGCCTTTGATTAAATTAGGGTAATTTTGGTCTGCCTCGGTGCATTCCTTTCTCTGAAATTCAGCTATAAATTCGGCATTGTAAATGAATTTATGATTGGGTGAGATTTTGTACATAACCTAGATATGTTCAAGTCTGAATAAGCCGATGATAACCCCTTGGTCATTTAAAATGCTTCTTGTTGTAATATCAACCTTATCTAAAGCCCAACTGATCATGTCGTTGTATGCCATGAGCCGTGGGTGTGTTGCAATCTTGTGAAGTTCTGATTATGCTATGTCCCGAAGGTGATTCTCGAAATCGTTAAGGGAATTTTTTATCTCGTAATCCATATTTTCATAGATTTGTCTCCATGATTTGATCGAGTTGATAGCATGTGGCGTGGTGTCATATATCACATCTCCCTCTGGGATGGAAAACTCATTTATATCTTCACTTTTCTTGGATCCCTTCTTTGGTTCCATGTCTTTCATATTGAAACGAGAAATCGTCATGGAAGAGAGGTGTGTAAGCTTGGTTGAGTGTGAATTACTCCTGATAGAAAGAGCGAGAATAAGTTTCAAAACAAAGACCTTTAATTTTCTTTTAACTCATTTTATGGTGAAAGTACTGACGCAGTTGCCAAGAATTCAATACCTTTAATGTAGAGAATATTTCTGAGATACGCATTTGTGTCACAGAAATCACCATCTATCTGTTATTAATGTGGCCATATTTCAGCAATTCTAAAAACAAAATTCAAAAGATCTCGTTTGACGGACACCAAAAAAGAAAGTACCTAAGAAGTTTAATTACCATTAAATGTATTTTTAAAATGAAGTTAGTTCTCTTTAAACATTGGTATTGAGTCGGGACTTTTCATTTCAAGGTTTCGGGGATCGCACTTACATGAGGTATGTCACCACTAAACCCCGAATCCCGAAATCACAAGGGGATTAGTTTTAATTAATCAGGATTAAGACTGACTTCCACTTCTTTCGAGAAATCGGGAATCGAGATTTTGCAATTCAAAATGTATTGAAAACGTATTGTTCCAAGTAAACCTGAATCCCGAAAGGTTAAAAGATGGTTAATTAACTCCTTTAGGGTTTTAATTTATCACGATTAAAAGTACTTTGCAGAACGTGTGTCTAGACTTTAATAACACTTGAACTTTCTATCTTTTATTATAACAAAGAAATGAAATCATTTCGGGACTCCGGTACCGGTCTTTTTGGACTGATAGAGAGGATTATACCTTATGAAAAGTCGAATCCCGAAAGAGAAAAGTTTTAGTTTTTAGAGGTAAAAAGTTTAAAACCTGGTTTCAACACGTTTGATAGGTAATTTTTTCCAATGGGAATCTGACATGCATCAACAGTTGATTGGGACACGTGTCACCTCTGTATTGTTGACACATAGCACCCTGGGTGCACCTTACTAAGTGGAACCCAGGAAGTGTGGAAGTTCAGAATTCAGGAGAAATTGTGTATGTTCTTTCAAGAACCTGAAGTTTTGAAGCCCGACGTCTCGAAGAATGGGATAAGTTCCATATTAGTAAGAACTTGTTTATAGCCTGAGGTCATGTGGATTTTGGGATGAAAAGAAAGGGGCTAATGCCCGGAAAAATGCTTTAAAGAAAGAAAAGGGCTTAGGAAGGAAGCTCATGGGGTGTTGATTGTTCGGACCTGCATCAAAAGTGATAAAGAAGGTCTCGAACCTTATGAGTGGGTCCAACGAAGGTCTAAGAGTTATTTTGGCTCTGATAAAGGAGAATAACTTCACATGGATTGCATCATTGAAAATACAATTTTAATTGTCCATAACTTTCTGCTCATGATTCAGAATTGAGCATGGAAGTGGCCATTAGAAACGTCTTGAATAGTAGAAGATAACTGTTCACCCAAAAATTGGATCTGAACAGTCAATTTCTCAGGAAAATAGCAGAAAATAAGTCTGATATATTAATGAATCAGAATGGATCATGTTTCTATGAGATTATTAAGAACAGTTAGCCTGACAAAGTTATGTTGGTTGCACTCTTTTTTATTTTTTGCAGAATTAAACTTGCCATATCAAAGTCAGTACAGAGTGAAAAAGTGATGGTTGATAATCAGGTATTCTTTAGTCAAGAAGATGAAAGCAGAGGGTTGAATGTCCATTTGGATAGGGAAGGAACCAACTCCAATGGACATGGAGGAAAAAGGGAGGAAGAAATAAATATGGCCGAGACCCTCAGACAATTGCAGACAGATGTCCAGATCCACAAGCCTGATAATGAGAGGCTTATGAAGGCCAAATAACAGCAATAAGACTTCAACATGAAGTTAATTCAGAGCCTGGAAATAATTGAAAAGAAGTTGGATAAGGAGAGTGGCTCCAGCAAATTAGGAAGTCACGAGACCCCTGAGAAGAAAGGAAGATAAAGGAGTGATAGTAGACATCACCATCACTCCCAAAAGCATTCCCATAGGAGAGTACATAGTAGATCAAGTCCATCCATTGTCAAGAAACATAGGAGGTACGAGATGGACAAGTTGAAAGTATATCTCCTTCATCAAGGATGTGATAGTGAAGATTCAAAGGTACCTGAGTGGGATGCCATCTTTCATCAATGATAAAATCCAATATGATGATCCCAAGACTCTGGAAGAAACTATAAGGAGAGAAAAATTCTTATATGATCAACAAAAAAGAAAGCCTACTTTCCAGAAGGCTTGGGAGGACAAGAAAAAGTTCAAGAAGGAACAGAGGTAGAAGGGAAAAAAGCCTCCATTTTTTAGAAACATTCCTCAAGGACAACCATATTTTAGAGAGCATAGAATGGCGGAGGTAGTGGGTAAAGGTCAAGGTAGGCACCCATTCAATGTTGGGGTTGTAAGGGAGACCACAAGTATAGATATTGTCCTCACAAAAATGAAAAGGTGAGAGTTGTCCACAATGTTCAATAAGCAAAAAGAGTGGAGGACATGGGAAGAAGTGTACCAAGGATCTATGTAGCCCTAGACAAAAAGCAAGTTGAGTTTCAATCACACATGATTGAAGTTGAAGGTATGATCAATAACCATGCCTTTACTATTTTAATTGATTTATAGGATAGTCATAGCTATATAGATCCTAAAGTTGTGGAAAGATTGATTTTTTCAAGAAGCAAGCATGAGAAATATTGGTTGGTACAGCTAGCTACAGGAGCCAAGAGAAAGGTTGTTGAATTGGTTAAATCATGTCCAGTGGGCATGAATGGACTAAGTACCAAAGAAAATTTGAACATATTTCCTTTGGGATCATATGATTGCCTAATTGGTATGGATTGGTTGGACCAACACCATTCCATATTAGAATTTCATGACAAGGCATTCACTTGCTTGGATGAGGAAGGAAATCAGAGAATAGTCCAAGGAATTTCTAGGGCAGTTACTATCCGGGAAATCTCAGCAATGCAGTTGAAGAAGTGTGACAGGAAGGGATGCCAATTATTTGCAGCCCATATGGAGGAAGCATCTAAATATAAGGTTCCAAATCTGGAGGATCATGTAGTCCTAAAACATTTTGAATATGTGTTCAAGGAGATACCAGGACTACCCCCAAAGAGAGATATTGATTTCTCTATAAATTTAATTCCTGAAGCAGCTCCAGTATCAAAGACACCTTACAGAATGAGTACACTAGAGCTGAAGGAGTTGCAAATGCAGCTTGAAGAGCTTCTGAAGAAGGGGTATATACTCCCAAGTGTGTCACCTTAGGGTTCCCCAGTCTTCTTCATGAAGAAGAAAGATGGGACATTGAGATTGTGCATCGATTTCAGACAGTTGAACAAAATGACTATAAATAACAAGTATCATTTGCCAAGGATTGATGATCTCTTTGATCAGTTGAAGGATGCAAAGATATTATCAAAGATTGATCTCAATTTAGGATATCATCAAGTAAGGATCATAGATGAAGACGTCAGCAAGACCGCCTTCAGGACAAGGTATGGTCATTATGAGTTCACAGTGGTGTCATTTGGGTTATCAAATGCACCAGTTGTTTTTATGTGCTTTATGAATGGTGTTTTCCGGGAATATTTAGACAAGTTTGTCAATGTCTTTCTGGATGAAATCCTTGTATATTCCAAATCGAAGAAGAGCATGAGCATCATTTGAGGATGGTGTTGCAAGGGCTAAGAGATCATCAACTGTATTCCAAACTGAGTAAGTGCTCATTTTATCAAAATAGAATTCACTATTTGGGGCATATCATATTTGAAGAAGGGATAGTAGTGGACCCTGAAAATATTGAGGCCATTAAAGGGTGGAAAACACCTAATAATGTGACAGAATTCATATCCTTCATGGGTCTAGTTGGATACTACAGAAGGTTCATTGCATGGTTTTCGAGAATAGCTCACCCAATCACTTCCTTGCAAAGAAAAAGGGTAAAGTTTCAATTTACAGAAGAATGCGAAAAGAGCTTCCAACAATAGAAGTAGTTGTTAACCAGTGCTCCAATTCTAAAGATTTCATATCTAGATGAAGATTTCATTGTTTTCACATATGGGTGCAAAGAAGGGCTTGGTGGAGTCCTTAGTCAGAATGGATTTGTGATATGTTTCGGGTCCAGAAAATTGAAAGAGCATGAAAGGATCTATGCCACTCATGATTTGGAGTTGGCAGCCATAGTGCACTCTTTGAAAAAGTGGAGGCACTACCTCATGGGAAAGAGGTTTGATCTAAGGACAGACCATAATGGTCTGAAATATTTGTTTGATCAACCAACTTTGAATGCTAAGCAAAGTAGATGGTTGGAATTCCTCTGTGAGTAGGACTTTGATATTAAGAAAATCAAAGGAAAGGAGAACAAAGTGCCTTATGCACTCAGTAGGAGAGTGCATGAACTGCATGCTACAACCATTAGCATGTATCAAACAGATCTTAAAGGAAGAATTTTTGAGGCTGCAAAAGTTGATTTGCAGTACATGGAATTGGTAACAAAATCGTAGCAAGGTAAAATACGACAGAAAGATGAGGATTATGAATTGGGAATTGATGGAATTATCTTGTACATAAACATAGTTTATGTACCTAATTCTCCTGAATTGAGGAGTGAGATTTTAAAATAAATTCACAATGTACCTTATGCAGGACACCCAGGATAGCAGAAAACAGTTTCAACAGTCAAGAGCCAATATTATTGGCCAGGAATGAAGAGGGATATTGTTGAATACATAGCTAAATGCTTGGAGTGACAAAGGGTCAAGCCTGAGCATAGACACGCAGATGGGTTGTTACGTCCATTGCCCATTCCTCAGTGGAAGTGGGAAGTGGTGACAATGGATTTCATCATGAAATTTCCTAGAAAGAGCAAGCAGCATGATGCAATCATGGTGGTGGTGGATAAGCTTACTAAATATGCCCATTTCATTCCTATGAAGGTTACTCGGAAAGAAACCAACTTTGTTGATATTTATATGAGGAAAGTAGCATGCTTGCATGGCATACCCAAGACAATTGTGTCTGACAGAGACTCAAATTTTACCTCAAAGTTTTGGACGGGGTTATTCAAAGGGTTCAAAACAAATATAAACTTCAGCATAGTCTATCATCCTGAGTCTTATGGGAAAATAGAAAGGGTGAACCAAGTGATAGAGGATATGCTAAGGATGTATGTTATGGACAAACCATCTAAATGGGAAGATTATCTACACTTGGTAGAATTAGCCTACAACAATGGGTATCAAGAATCATTGAAGATGAGCTCGTTTGAGGCACTTTATGGCAGAAAGTGCAACACCCCAATAAGTTGGGACAACCCAGCTTATAGAGAAATAAGTGGGCCAGACTTGCTCAAGGAAATGGAAGAGAAAATGTTGAAGATTAAACAGAATTTGAAGGTTTCCCAAGATGGGCAGAAAAACTATGCTAACAAGAACATAACTCACAGGAAATTTAAAGTGGGTGATCATGTTTTCTTGAAGGTGAAAGCAAAGAGAAGTTCCATGAAGTTGGGAAACTGTTCCAAGTTGGCAGCCAGATATTGTGGGTCGTTTGAAATCCTAGAGAGGATTGGTCCAGTGGCTTATATGATTGCATTGCCTGCAACTATGTCTATACATAATGTATTTCATGTGTCATTTCTTAAGAAATATATGTGTGATGATAATCATGTTATTGATTGGAATGTGATTCAGGTGGAGCAATAAAGTGCTTTTCAAGTGCATCTGGTACGCATTCTAGACCGGAAAATCAAACAATTCTGGAATCGAGCCATAAGACTTGTAAAGGTAAAATGGACCTAGTAAGGTCCTGAGGACGCAACATGGGAGAATGAAGATGCTATGCAGGCAGAATACTTGCATATGTTTTAAGATTTTGAAAATCTTGTTGATATTATGTAAATGAGTTGCACTGAGGACAGTGCAAAAATAAGGGGAGGGGATTGTAATACCCCAAGGTCGAGCCCTTGTGAAATGTAATAATGTTTATAGGCTAGTGAGACAAGTAATTATAAGTTGGTAGGATTATGTGTTTATTAGGATGGAGAGCCTATATGTTGAGGCCAGTGGGCCTGATTTTGTATATGTAATTATGCATATTATTAATAAAATACATCACTGCGTGTAGACCGACCACGAAGAAAGAGTTATGGGGGACTAAGCTCCACTGGGTAGGGAAAGGTATGGGGCTGAGAGGATAAGAAAGAGGGGCTAATCTTGAGGGATTAACCCAAGGGATTATTATAATGTATTCCTGAAAAAAATACCAAAGTTGGGAAATAAACCCAATTATCCTAAGTTCCTTTGGGGAGAGGAACAAAATCCAAGTGGAGAGGAACATGCTCATGGAGAGCCAAGTGTCACCCAGGATGCATGCATATTTATGTGGGAATTTCCATCGTTTTTTTTTTTGGGGGGGGGTTCACAAACCATTCTGGACACCTTCCTGAGGAGTTCTCTCTCACCATTCTGACTCTCTCATGATTATGCATCCAGACCATTCTCACTAGTTTTCTTTCTCTCTCATAGCATTCTGACCAGTCTGGCCATTTTAGTTTTTCCCACGAGTTCATCCTAAGGATTTTGGCCATCCCTTGTGAAGTTCACACATGCACTGAACAAGCACACAGCTAGAGCCTTTTCCGCCATTGTGAACCTCTGTAATTTGTTGAGTCGTCCCCTTGCCTTACCCGATTTTGGTTGTTGTTGTTTGAAGAGGTGGGTTTTGAGGCCCATGGTTGAAGAAGCGGGTTGTCAAGCCTGTGAGAAACTCTCTCCAGGTGAGATAGTTTGTTGGGGAAGTGATTTCTCCTAGAGGGAGTCCAACAGTAGCTACGGAGCTCTGAGAATTCCTCATATGGCATGTTACTAAAGCCCTAGAAGGGAAGTGGAGCAGTCGATGGATTGTGGAACAATGAAGGTGCATATTCCTGGGGTGGGAAAGTCATGTGGGGAATGAGATTCCATGAGAAATGGGCGTAACTAGGCTCCTTGGAGAGAATCCTTCCAGTTGCACTCTGCAATTTTTCGTAGGCTCAACCTAGTCTAGGATTCCTTTGCCCTAGGTGGATTTAGTCCCAGCTCAGGGGTGACTCATTGTTGATAGCTTGGAGCAGTGTGGCATAATGTTGTGAGGTTCATGGAAGGTCTGCATGCAGTCGGTGGTCTCTCATAAAAATATAAGTACCAATTCTATGTTAATTGTACATTGTGTATCTTGTACATGTGTTATAATGTTTTCAGAATTGCCTATGTTTATTGCCTGTGTTTATTGCCTATGTTTATAATGTTATCGCTTTTGCATTAATATGTGTATGAACAAAATGTTATGTATGTTTAAAATTTCATCATATATTTATGTATATCAAATAATTGATAGTTTCAAGTAGCATGCTCAGCCTGGGTGGTCAGGGATGTTACAATATGGTATCAGAGATGTTTACTAAGTGACACACCCTAGCCTGTGTGGTGGCTGCAAACATTACAATATGGTATCAAAGTAGAAATATGTTTCCTTTATGGCATTGCCCAGCATGTTGGGTGCCTAGGGATGTTATAGGTTCTGTGAGTTAGGGATGCCTTTGCCATACTTTGGTTGTTGCGTATTTGCAGACCCAAACTCTCGCTTGTTCTGTTGCTTAATTTTTTGTTCAATTTTAACAACATATCGATAAGAAACTCCCAGTGATGAGATGTCTAGAAAATCCATTTCAGTTTGGATGTACTTATGTAGAGCCCTATGGTATTTTAGAACCATATGTCGCTCGGAGTCTTTGATACTCAACTTGGTGTGTAAGGTATGGTAGGTGTTTGTGAACTCTGACACTATTTGGACCCTCTCTTGATGCAATGTGTTCCATCTCATCTACTGGTCGTCATAGTTTCCAACATGGTAATATTGTTCCTTGACCACATCCATAAAAAAATCCCAAGTGGGCTCGACCCCAAATATTCCAGAATCCTATGTGAAATTTTGCTCCAAGTAAGTTTCCCACCAATATTTGACATGGGGGACATCCTTAAGGAGTGCAAAGGCGATATTTTCTCTGTCAAAAAAATTGTGGACAGAGAAATAACCTTATAGCATATTTAACTACTTTTCCAAAGAATCTACATCTATCTAACCTTCAAACACGGGAATATAAAAATTAACTTGTACCTTGAAAGGGGCGGTGCTTCCAAAGTGGCTACTTGATGAAGACACATCTGAGGTTGTCGATAGTCGTCGAAAGATTTGGGAAAAATTATCCATCATTTTGTCCCTTTGTCGCATGAGGAATTCCTCTAGAAAGAGTTGAATATAAAATTCTACTCCCACATATGTCTTTTCTTCCACCATGGGAGGTTGGTTGAGCAGGCAAGAGTTGTTGTCCTCAATAGAAACTAGATCAAGACCCAACTCTCTATACCCTGATTTTGTCAGAGACATGAACTAATAAATGGCAAGGAACAACTTTCTCTAATACCACTAATCTGTATTATTTTGAGAAAAAAATGAACAGGGAGATATAAAAATGCAATACACATTAATATTGCAAGAAACAGAGAGATACAGTAATACAAAATTTGTATTAATGAGAAAAATGTACAGAAACTGTAAAAATAAAGAGTGAATGAAATCGCTAGAATGGTGGTAGCTTATGGAAGATGAAATCCAAATAAAAAAATAAATGTATTTAATAACATATAATATTCTTTATATCGATGATATATTTGGTATAAAAAAAGAGTTATATAGACACGTAATTGGGTATAGTCACATCTCTTTATGCAAAAGAGTGTGACTTTACGTTTTAATTAATTT